>CAUYON010003959.1:0-16946 GCA_963573935.1 Arctocebus calabarensis
CCCCCCCCCCCCCCGCCCCCACCCCACCCGGCCCCGCGCCCCCCCACCCCCCCACCCCCCGCGGGCGCGCCCCCCCCCGCCCCGCAGCGCGACCCAGCCCCCCGCGCCGACACGCCAGCCGCCCCCCGCCCCCGCCCCCCCCCGCCCCCCCGCCCGCCCAACGGACGAGCCGAGAGAGGGACGGAGCGCGGCGGGTGGGGTCTTGCTGTGTGCCACACCTTTTGGGGGCAAAACACGATTGTAAGAGGAAGTTTTCCCAACAAATGCAACCAGTGTAACATGGTTTCTTGTACCCTCAATGAATCCCCAACAATTAAAAAATATATATATTTCAGAGAATAGAGAAAAAATAAATAAATAAATAAATAAAATAAAAAAGAAAAAAAAGAAATTAAAGAAATGGTAACATCATCATACAATAGCGTAGTATACAAAAATAAAAAGGAATCATTATAAGCAATAGCCTGGAAGAATCTCAGACCATTATATTGAGTGAAAATATCCAGGCACAAAAGGCTACATACTCATTAATTTCATTCATATGATGCTGAAGAACTGGCAATATTAATCTGTGGTGATATAAATTAATTTAATGGTTTTCTCTGGACTTATTACTGAAAAGTGGAATGAAGAAATCCTCTGGGGTAATAGGTATCTTCTATTCAAGTGGTAGTTCAAAAATTTATTTCTTCACCTCAACTCATCAAACATTGTACTTAAGATCCAAACATTATACTTAAGATCTACATTTTGCTGTCTATAAATTATACTTTAATACAAATATTTAAGAAAAAGATCATGTATGAAACAGTGAAACAGTGAAACTGGCATAGAATATTAATTAAAAGATAATTTAGTGACATTTTGAGTTAAGAAATTTTAATCTATAATAATTGAAATGAGATTAACAATAGTTTTAGCCATCATTTATTAAGTATCTTATCTGTACAAAGTACTGGTTAATGCCCTTTTCTACATGATCCCTTTAAATCCTAATAATGAAAATATCACTGTTGGTTGTGTACCTCAGGGCTTCCTTCTATTTCGTCTTTGTAAAAGCTCCCAGCCTTCTCCCACAGAACAGGTGCTTTAGGGCTTCCAGTCCTCACTTTTAGCTCCAATGTGTTGCCCAAGTCTATTTGATTCTCCTTAACAGTAAGTGATTCAGGAATGGTCAAATGACCAATTCTGACCAATGAGATGTAAAGAAAAATATAGTGAACTGTTTTTGGCAAATCATTTTTGCTGAAAATCAAGCCTCATGAGATGATCATTTCTCTTCTTCTCCTCCTGACATTATCTTGACTGAATGTCATGCCTAGAATTGCTACAGCCATCATGACATCTTGAGCCATCTAGGTGCACTCTTAAAGCTACCACGTAGCTATTTACAACTAGAAGCAACCCAAGGGGCAGAACTAGATATTACCCTTTACAAATGAAGAAATTGATAGCCAGAGCTTTGATAACTTGCCTGAAGTGACACAGTAAGTGGTAAAATCAGAATATGTCCCTGAATATACTCATTCTGAAATTAATGTTCCCTAACACCCTTTATTGCCACTAGTCAAGTTTATGTTAGGAATAACATTAAGTTTAATATTTGTAAAGTTTTATAAATTCTATTCTGCTGTTTATGCCAGGTGTGCCATCTTGCTGTTATTATGTTTGGGTAGGCAAAAGGTTAAATTCACACTGCTCTTCTTACCTTTTCCACACTGTTTATCTCTTATATTGTCTCTGCATAATTGGCAAGACTCAGGTTAAATGCTTCCTATGGCAAGTTATTTTTGACTTCTGCAAAGTCTATTAAGTTTTGCCTCTTTTGTCCTCCTTACTTCAAACACATTTGCCCATGTGACCTTCTGTTCTAGTCCTGTCTTATAATGCCATGCCAGGTACATCACTGATGATTAAAGATAAAGGAGAAGTCTTTGAATGAACTGCTAAATGAAGTAAGTGAATGAATGAATGATGGAGGCTGCATTGCCCTGGAAGTCTAGCCCTACTGAAATTCCAAAAGCATAAATCGACTTTGTTATGTCTTCATTCTCTGAGTCTCAGAGACATGTTATTCTTGTCCTATTGCACTTACATTCTTTCTCCTATTAAATAAATTACATACACTTAGAGTCCTCCTAATCCATACGCTTCTTGAATTTGGTATCTTTGGCATCTCTGTTGATACCCTCACAGTTCTCATCACAGTAACTTTCACTTAATAAAAGGATATGAAATGTATGTATAGGTTTAGAAGGATCAGTGCAGTGATGGGAGAAATTTTCCTTTCACTTAGTAAAAGGATAATTAATGTAGGTATAAGTTTAGAAGGATGGGGTCAATGATGGGAGAAATTTGGAAGCATTTTGAAAATGGCTTCTTTGAAATCTGATGAGATTTTTTGAACTCTACTCATGAAAGATACCCTATACTTGTTAACATAACAGTTTTGAAACTGTTATTGCTTTTAGCACCATGCTTCAGTATGTAATACTTGTTTGTAAACAGCCTTATTGTTTTACTCACTGTTTAAAAACTATAAGTATACCCTTCTCAAAAAGATTTTGAATCTTGGCTCAGTACCTGTAGCACAGTGGTTATAGCGCCAGCCACATACATGCAGGCTGGCAGTTTCAAACCCAGCCAGGCCAGCTAAACAAATGGCATCAAAAAAGTAAGGGGGGAGGGGCAAGATGGCCAACTGGAAGCAGCTTCTGACAGAGGCTCCTGTCCAAAAGGAAGGATAGTGTCCAGAAACTGCTCAATTGAGCCAAAAACTGGGAGCCCAGCCAAGAGAGAGAAGTGATAAGTGCAGGTGACCTCTGCTGAGGCAAGCTGCAACTCCAAGAAATCAAGTGTCAGGCAGAAAAATTGAACTAAAGTCTTCTACCATTCTGAACTTCCAATACACCCTTCACCCATTACCTGATGAACCAGAAGGCTGACCCCTGAGGAAATTGAGGGAGGAGGGTTTGGCAGTGCCCACTCTCCCTGTCTGCTGGACCAAGCGCCCCACAAGGTAAGAGACTCTGGGGACAGGCTGAGCCCTCGTCTGCCCCCCCCCCCAGCCAGGGACTCAGCTGGGACCACCATGCAGCTCCAATCTGTGCTCTGCTGCCCACCACGGACAGGGACTCTGCCGAGAACCCATCCATCCGCTGCACGCTCCACCAGGGACTCCTCCTGCAACTGTTCCCCTGCACCCACTGGGACTCCGCCTGTCCAACCCTGCCCGCAACTCCGGGAGCTGCACAACCTGTGTCCTCCCATATCCTCTCTGGCTTTGCACCGGCTCCACCCATTTGGCCAGGGACTCCAGAAGCCGTGACCCATGCCCTCCCTTCTGGGCCCTCCTCTGTGCCAGAGACTGCTGGAGGCACGGGTTCTCTTCATCAAGGCTACTCCCAGAACAGTGTGCAACATCCCACACCCTGCTGCTGGATCTGGGTGTGCTACACTCCAGAGCTGCTCCCACAGCCAGAACTACCTGGCTGGGACAGTCCCAGAGGAGCTGTGCTGGGTCACTCCCTACAAAGATCCAGCAAAAACAGAGTGATCCCACTGGGATCTAATCTTGGAGAGACACCTCCTCAACTCTAATGATGGTCAGAGGCAATGGTGAAAAACAATCATGGGGCCAAATCAACAGAAAAACTCTTAGCAATATGAATAATCAGAGTAGATCAACTCCCCCAAGGAACAACAAGGTAGATACAGCACAAGATCCCTTGCATAAGCAAATGGCTGAGATGTCAGGAATCGACTTCAGAATATGGATAGTAAATAAGATCAGAGGAATGGAGGAAAAGATGAAATTAGAATTTCAAGCAGTAATCCAAAAGATATCTCAAGAATTCAATGAATTCAAAAACAAAATGATCAAAGACTTTGACACATTGAGACAAGAAGTTGCAGCCCTCAAAGATCTGAGAAATACAGTGGAATCCATCAGTAACAGAATGGAGCAAGCAGAAGAAAGGATTTCTAACATGGAAGACAAAGCTTTCAAGCACTCCCAACTTCCAAAGAGGAAGAGAAATGGAGGGCAAAAACAAATCAGTCTCTCAGAGAGCCCTGGGATAATTCGAAGAAAACCAATATTCACCTCATAGGGATCCCCGAAAGTGATGAAGTGACTTCAAAAGGTACAGAGATTCATGAGATTATGAAAGAGAACATTCCAGACATGCCAAGAGATTCTGAAATTCAGATAGCAGACAGTTTCAGAACTCCAGCATGACCCAACCCGAATAAGACATCCCCCAGGTACATCATAATCAATTTTATGAAAGTTAATATGAAGGAGAAAATTCTGAAAGCATCTAGACATAAGAAAACCATAACCTACAAATGAAATGATTATTAGAATAACTGCAGAGCTCTCTGCTGAAACCTTTCAAGCTAGAAGAGGATGGTCATCGACTTTTAATCTCCTAAAACAAAGTAACTTTCAACCAAGTATCCTGTATCCAGCTAAACTGAGTTTCATTTATAATAGAGAAATTAAATACTTTAATGACATCCACGTGTTGAAGAAATGGAAACAGAACAAAGTAGGTGTTGCATTCCTATTCACAGATACAATAAGCTTTAAACCAACCAAAATAAGGAAGGGTAAGAATGGACCCTTCATATCTGTTAAAGGTAACACTCAATATGATGAGATTTCAATTACTAATATTTATGCACCCTACCAGAATGCACCTCAATTTATAAGAGAAACTCTAACCAACATTAGCAACTTGATTTCCTCCAGATATATAGTAGTCAGAGATTTTAACACCCCTTTAGCAGTGCTGGATAGATCCTTCAAAAAGAAGCTAAGCAAAGAAATTTTAGATTTAAACTTAACCGTTCAACATCTGGATTTATCATACATTTACCAAACAATTCATCCCAACAAAACTGAATACACATCATTCTCATCAGCACACAGAACATGCTCCAAAATTGATCACATCCTAGGCCACAAGTCTAACCTCAGCAATTCAAAAAAATAAATATTATTCCTTGCATCTTCTCAGACCATCATGGAATAAAAGTTGAACTCAATAACAACAGGAATCTGCATACTCATACAAAAACATGGAAGCTAAATAACCTTATTTTGGTAATAAAATTACCAAATTTTTGGAACAAAATGACAATGAAGACACAAATTATCAGAATCTCTGGGATACTGCAAAGGCAGTCCTAAGAGGGAAATTTATAGCCCTGCAAGCCTTCCTCAAGAAAACGGAAAGAGAGGAAGTTAACAACTTAATGGGATATCTCAAACTGGAGAAGGAAAGCGTTCCCACCCTAAACCCAGCAAAAGAAAAGAAATAACCAAAATTACAGCAGAATTAAGTGAAATTGAAAACAAAAGAATTATGCAAGACATCAATAAATCAAAAAGTTGGTTTTTGAAAACGTCAATAAAATAGATAAACCTTTGGTTAACCTAGCCAGGAAAAAAAAGAGCAAAATCTCTAATTTCATCAATCAGAAATGGTAAAGACAAAATAACAACAGACCCCTCAGAAATTCAAAAAATTCTTAACGAATACTACAAGAAAATGTACTGTCAGAAATATGAAAATCTGAAGGAAATTGACCAATACTTGGAAGCACACCACCTACAAAGTCTTACCCAGAACATAGTGGAAATGTTGAACAGGCCTATATCAAGTTCTGAAATAGCACCTACTATAAAAAAAATCTCCCTAAAAGGAAAAGCCCAGAACCAGATGACTTCATGTCAGAATTCTACCAAACCTTTAAAGAAGAACTAGTACCTATATTACTAAACCTCTTCCAAAATATAGAAAAAGAAAGAATACTAACTAACATATTCTGTGAAGCAAACATCACCTTGGTCCCCAAACCAGGGAAAGACCAAACAAGAAAAGGAAATTATATAATAATATTACTAATGAAGATTGATGCAAAAATATTCAAAAAGATCCTAACAAACAGAATCCAACAATACATCAAACAAACTATACACCATGACCAAGTGAGTTTTATCCTAGGGTCTCAAGGCTGGTTTAATATACATAAATCTATAAATGTAATTCAGCACATAAACAAATTAAAAAATAAAGACCATATGATTCTCTCAATTGATGCAGAAAAAGCTTTTGATAATATCCAGCATTCCTTCATGATCAGAACACTTAAGAAAATTGGTATAGAAGGGACATTTCTTAAACTAATAGAGGCCATCTACAGCAAATGCACAGCCAATATCATATTGAATGGAGTTAAATCAGTAACCAGGCAAGGTTGCACATTGTCTCCATTGCTCTTCAACATCATAATGGAAGTCTTAGCCATTGCAATTAGGGAAGAAAAGGTGATCAAGGATATCCATGTAGGGTCAGAAGAGATCAAACTTTCACTCTACGCAGATATGATTGTATAACTGGAAAACACCAGGGCTTCTACTACAAAACTTTTAGAAGTGATTGAGGAATACAGCAATGTCTTGGGCTACAAAATAAAAACTCTTAAATCTGTAGCCTTTATATATACCAACAATAGCCAAGCCAAAAAAAACTGTTAAGGACTCTATTCATTTTACAGTAGTGCCAAAGAAGATGAAATATTTGGGAGTTTACTTAACAAAGGATGTAAAATATCTCTATAAAGAGAACTATGAAACCTTAAGAAAAAAAATAGATGAAAATGTTAACAAATAAAAAAATATACCATGCTCATGGCTGGGAAGAATCAACCTTCTTAAAATGTCTATACTACCCAAAGCAATATATAATTTTAATGCAATTCCTATCAAAGCTCCATTGTCATATTTTAAAGATCTCAAAAAAATAATACTTGATTTTATATGGAATCAGAAAAATCCTTGAATAGCCAAAACATTACTCAGAAATAAAAAGAAAACAGGAGGAATCATGTTACCAGACCTGAGACTCTACTATAAATTGATAGTCATCAAAACAGCATGGTACTGGCACAAAAACAGAGAGGTAGATGTTTGGAACAGAATAGAGAACCAAGAGATGAATTGAGCTACTTACCGTTACTTCATCTTTGACAAGCCAATTAAAAACATTCAGTGGGGAAAAGACTCCCTAGTTAACAAATGGTGCTGGGTGAACTGGCTAGTGACCTGTAGAAGACTGAAACTGGACCCACACCTCTCACCATTACCTAAGGTAGACTCTCACTGGATTAAAGATTTAAACTTAAGATATGAAACTATAAAAATATTAGAAGAAAGTGCAGGGAAAACTCTTGAAGGAATTGGCTTGGGTGAATACTTTATGAGGAGGACTCCCCAGGCAATTGAAGCAGTATCAAAAATACACTACTGTGACCTGATCAAACTAAAAAGCATCTGTACAGCCAAGAACATAGTAAGTTTAGCAAGCAGACAGCCCTCAGAATGGGAGAAAATATTTGCAGGTTATACTTCTGACAAAGGTTTAATGACCAGAATCCACAGAGTACCCAAACATATTAGCAAGAAAAGAACAAGTGATCCCATCTCAGGGTGGGCAAAGGACTTGAATAGAAACTTCTCTAAAGAAGACAGGCGCACAGCCTACAGACACATGAAAAAATGCTCACCATCCTTAAGCAACAGAGAAATGCAAATCAAAACTACTTTGAGATATCACCTAACTCCAGTAAGATTAGCCCACATAACAAAATCCCAAAACCAGAGATGTTGACGTGGATGTGGAGAAAAGGGAACACTTCTACACTGCTGGTGGGAATGCACACTAATATGTTCCTTTTGGAGAGTACTTAGAGATCTAAAAATAGACCTGCCATCTGATCCTATAATTCCTTTACTAAGTATATACCCAGAAGACCAAAAATCACCTTATAACAAAGACATCTGTACCAGAATGTTCATTGCAGCCCAATTCATAATTAATAAGTCATGGAAGAATCCCAAGTGCCCATCAACCCATGAATGGATTAATCAATTGTGGTACATGTATACCATGGAATACTATGCAGCCTTAAAGAAAGATGGCGATTTTACCTCTTTCATGTTTGCATGGATGGAACTGGAACATATTCTTCTTAGCAAAGTATCTCAAGAATGGAAGAAAAAGTACCCAATATACTCAGCCCTACTATGAAGCTAATTTATAGGTTTCATATGAAGGCTATAATCTAACTATAGCACAAGAATATGGGAAGGGAGGGAAGGGGGACGGTTGTTGTGGAGGGAGGGTAATTGGTGGGACCACATCTATGGTGCATCTTAGAAGGGTACAGGTGAAACTTACTAAATGCAGAATACAAATGTCTTCATATAATAACAAAGAGAACGCCCTGAAGACTATGCTAAACAGTTTAATGAAAATATTTCAGATTGTATATGAAACCAGTACATTGTACCCCTTGATTGCACCAATGTATGTAGCTATGATTTAATAATCAAAAAAAAAAAAGAAAATTTCCCTTATGACCACCGTTTAGGAATGAAGTTTAATGACTTAATTATTCATACTATTCCTCAAATAATGTCTACCAGTGTTTACTGTGTGCTAACTATGTATAAGATTTTGACTCAGCTCTTTGAAATGGACTAAAAAAGAATAATACACAATTCTTAAGGAAATAAGACATGTATGCAAATAACTAAAATAAAGCAGTACCTCGTGTTTTTTTAAAAAAAACATAGCCAGGCATTGTGGCAGGCGCCTGTAGTCCCAGCTACTTGGGAGGCTGAGGTAAGAGAATGGCTTAAGCCCAAGAGTTTGAGGTTGCTGTAACACCACGGCACTCTACCAAGGGCAACACAGTGAGACTCTGTCTTAAAAAAAGAAAAAAAATAAAGATTTTAAGTCTGAAATGGGAAACTGGAGTACATGCTCTCTCACCCATGCTCTCTCTCCTGGACAGTCTATTTTCATTTTGTTATTAAAACATGTGTTTTCTGTTATAATGCCTATCAAGATGCTTAGCACAGTAAGTATGTCCTGATCTTTTGTATATTGGGATGAACACGCCATTATACATGAGAGACTAGGGGGCATTATTAGAAAAGGAAACGATGTTCATTTCCCTATAACTTGACATTTTTAATATCTTATAAAAGTCATTCTCTAGTGATGAAAATTATGAAAAAGAAAAGGAAAATAACAATGTGCCCAATTTGGCTCAGTGTGAAGCTGGAAGAAAAGAATATATGTATTAAGATACAAACTCATGGATGATCCACCACAGTCACACAGAAAACAGTAATAATAAAAGTGATCTGTAAGATAAATTTGACCAAAGAACATAAGTAATTTAGGTAGAATATTAAAAGATGATAACATGTAAAACAGAGAAGCTTTTCATATCCCCATGCTCCAGAAAATTGGGTAAATAAAGGATCAGAAAATGATCTGTCACAAGCCAGCTATCTATTTCTTTGAAACAGTTATTGAAAAACAGATGTGCCCACTTGTTTCCATATTGTGTATGCCTGCTTTTGAGCCTAAATATTTAACATACAGCTCTTTAAGAAAATATGTGCACATTCTCGTCTAAACTCCATACACATCAGACTATTATGGGGGATGTTCTATCACAGTAAGACACATTTCAGAAGTTGTGCATGGGTCATGTTTGACGTGATTAGGATTAATGGAAAACTTTTCCACTAGCTTTGAGGGACAATTCTAGGGGTATAGAGAGCATAGGCAAAGTATAGGCCTTTATTGAATCATACAAAATGAAAATTTGTCTTTAAAATGTCAAGTGGCCTGTTTTTCTTCATTAGAAAACAGTCACTGATACATGTACAGTATGAATTCATCACAGCAGCATCATTCTAATTGCAGGCTGTGAAAAGTTCTAATTGAAATAAGATTAATGAAGAGTCATGTCAACCGCCCACAATATCACAATCTGTATGAACGTTTAGCTTCCGTGAGTCATTTTATTTCCCAAAATAACTCAGATTAGAGACTGCCCTCAAACCAATGGCACATTTCTATCCAGAATTCTTTTTATGTTTTGCATCATGTTCCAGGACATAGCACACGGAGCAGGACTCATTTTCTGCCATTGGCTTATGTTGTTAAATGTCAGGCGCTTTATAAAGTTAAAGGGCAAAAAAGTTTGAAAGAATTATTCTGCCTAGCAATCAGTCCTTGAGAAGGCTCAGGAAAATTCATTGCTTTATTGATTGAATCAGAAGGAGAAATTTTCTTATCAGATTTTAAAAACATAACCCAATTCCCTTAGATTCTAAATCTCCATGAAATATGTTCATATATCAATTAAGTACACATATTTGTACATATTTGTGTTTGTCCACATCTATGTATATTGGAATATTTATGAAATGTAATGGTAACTGTATCCTTCTACACAACAAAGGTGGATTTTGCTTTGTATTGAATTGGATTAAATTCAGGGGTTTGCAAGGAGGGTACAATTTCTAAAATGAGCTATTGGTGCGTTTTAATTTGCTAAATAAGCAGTCTAATCTGTATGGACCAAAGGGTTGAGGAATAGCTGAATTTTCCAAATCCAGAAACAAGGTTGAGGCTCTGTCACTGGTGATTTTCCCAGTGTCTTTAAGGGAGGGCATCCCCCAGCCCTCGGTTCTACTGTCAGAGTTGAATGGAAACATGAGGTTTCTCTTCTTTACAGTCTTGATTTTCTTTTTAACCATGCTATCAGAGAGAGAACAGTTTATTAGAGAGCAAGGAGAAAACATAGTTTAAAATGAATTTTAGAATTAAAAATCAAATTTTCTAGGAAAGGGTCATAGGAAGTATTGGCAATGCCAAATATCCTATGCTTACAGGGTTCCCATTCTAAGACAGCTATTACAGCACTCTTGCGAAGGTATTTATAGTTAAATTTTTAGATATTGTAAGGGTTCTCCTTGTTTTCAGTATATATCACAAGAATGATGTTTCTGTTGGCTATATTAAAATGGAAATTATATAAGAAAAGGAATTATTTTAATGAAATATGTATAGGGAACAAAATATCAGTAACTAACTATCCTTCTATTCCAGGAGAAAATTTAAAAGAATATATATGTACATGTGTATATGATATACATATGTGGGTATAGATGTATGCATATTCTTATATTCGTGTATATATATGTGTGTGTGTGTGTGTGTGTGTGCAGATATATATTCTTACATCTGAAGATACATGGACCTAGTTTTAAAACCTCCAGAGCAAGATGCCATGAACCTGAGAAATTGTTTCTTTAGATCTCTTGTGTTTTAAGGACTAGCTAGCAGCATTCAATTACAAGCTGGTCATTAATAAGAAATCTGTTTGCTATTAGCAGACAGGTAAACAATTGATATTGACATCTGTGTGACAAAAGTGCATGGAGGCCTATTTTATGGTATCAAGCAAAATATGAATTTTCTTAAGGAATAAAAAGTAACAACATTGTATTCATAAATTATATTATCCCTATTCTTTTCATATACATCGGAATATAGGAACAGACTGCAGTGATGAACTATGATACCTTGTTTTTTAAAGCACAGTGCAAGTAAAAGCTGGTAAATAGGCTTGGCGCCTGTAGTTCAGTGGTTTATGCACTGGGGCTGGTGGGTTCGAAACCAGCCCAAACCTCCAGAACAGCAATGACAACAACAACAAAAAATAGCTAGCTCTTGTGGTGGGCGCTTGTAGTCCTAAATACTTGGGAGGCTAAGGCAAAAAGATCAATCACTTAAGCACAAGAGTTTGAGGTTGCTGTGAGCTGTGATGCTACAGTACTCTATGCACGGCAACAACTTGAGAATTGGTCTCAAAAAACAAAGAAAGAAAAGCTGCTAAATAAACCACAAGTCTCATTCTGTAGGCATTAAATCCCTGCCACTCTTTGGACATACAAAAATCTAACCCTGTACCAGAAATTTGGGGTTTTGCCCAAAGGCAATCAAGAACAACAGAATAACTAAGAAAATGCCATGAATGTTATGTTAACCTGTTTGATGAAAATATTTCAGATTGTATAGGAAACCAGCACATTGTACCCCATGAGTGCATTAATGTACACAACCATGATTTAATAAAAAAAATTTTAAAAAGAAAAAGTTTATCTATAATTATGTTACTATATTTAAAACATATACTTACTTATACATTCAATTATATTTATTAACTATATATAATTTTGTATTTCATATTTATTAAAACAGAAAAAAATGAAAAAAACTGCATGAAATATGTATGTGTATCAAGACAATATGAGTTTAAGACACTGAAAGATTCTGTTTTATTTCAGCACATTTTCAGACTCTTATCCCCTTTTAAAAAAAATCCATGTTGTTTTCTTCAACTGGAATGGCATATTTACTTTCCACCTCTATGGAATCTCCCAAGGTGGTTCTAAATCACTTTTGTCAATTTATCACTTAGAGCTCAAAACACACATTCCTACATAATAATCAAATACCTTCCTGAATATTTTCTTCTCTAGAAGAAGAGTTATGGCTGTGAGTTTCAATTTGCAAAGAGAATCTTATGCTAAAAATCACTGGGAAACCTAGCAAAACAGAAAAAGACCAATAATTAAAAGACCATTCTTTATCCTCATATCAACTCCATACCATTGATGACCAAATGGCAAGAGAAACGTGCCTGCATGTCACCAATATTAAGACTCCTATGACACCTTTTTGTGACTCTGAAAGTTCAAAATTGAGTTTTAGTGAAAAATGAAAACATGAAATTCTTTTATCAATGTCATAGTTAGGTTTTGCAAAGCTTTTTACATAGAATTATTTTTTTTAAATAGACTTCTAAGCTATTAAAGAGGCTTTGAAAGAAATAATAAGGTCAGGTGATGCCAAAACCATCTCACATGGACTCCTGCTAATTTCATTCTCATGACTGTATATCTCAGTACCAGATGGAGGAAAGTGGGCCAGGTAGCATTCACCCTAAGCATCAGTTTGGAAAAGTCCCTAGTCCTCCAACAAGTTCACCTTTTTCAGCACTTAATACATGGAGTACCCATGGTTACAAAAATTATATAATAATCGTGTTCTTCCTTATCTTCAGTCAAAGTCTTTGCCACTTTGCAAATTCATTTTCTCTTGTTTTCCTCATTGGAGACAGGGAACAGCTGGTTGTCATCTTCCAAATGCTGTAACAATCCCTCATATCCTTGAAGATAGTAATTAAGTCATTCTCTTAGCCTTTTCTTTTAGAGAAATTCAAATATCTTTTTTAAGACAAATTACCAAAAAATTGCCATAGCATGGACGTGAAAATTGTGATTGCACAGACTTTCTCTGTAAATCCCTCCTGTTTCTGTAAATACTCCTCGGGAAGCAAAGGAAGAAACATAATTCGTGGATGAATTCGTGTTCCCACTGTCTGGCCTTACCCTTCTTACAACGTAGCTTCACCAGTGAACTTGGCTTCTCCATTTGTCTCCTGTGAACACTCTATACTTCTCTGGTAAACTTATGTGACTCTTACCTCTCCATCACCTTCCATCACCTTTCACTCTGTGCCTCCACCCCCTCACATTCTAAAATGAGAAAATGTCACGAGGAGCAAGTTCCTTGGCAGCCACGACAAGAGAGCAGCTCCAACATTCCTTCGGCTACTGAACCACATGGATCATTCTCAGCAGGGTGGGTTTTCTCCATTGGATATCAATGTGGTAATAAGATTTTAAACAACCAAAGCTTTCTCTTGAGCTATATCAGTAGCTCACCTTTTCTTCGTCTGTAAAATAGAATAATAATAACCTATAGAATTACATTAAGATGTGAATGAAATATTTGTGTGACTCACTACACTGCTGACAAAATTCCTTTCTGTGGCACCCAGATAGAATTTTCATCCTTTCGTATACTGTTCCTCACAAAACTACAAGGAATTAATGAATCCGTTCTCCTGGGTCACATATTTGCATTTAAAGAGGAGTTTTCCAGAGTTTTAACACAAAGAAGTGACTCTAATAACAAGCATTCCAAGTAGCAAGTTGCACTTGTAAAAACAATGTTTTGAAGCAGAATTATCCCCTTGAACAGGGCAAGCTAACTCAAAGATTTCACCTCATATTCAAGGCATAAATATGTTTTTTTAAGAGGCAAATATCCTCACTTTCAGTGATCCTTAGTAGTTTATAACAAGATTTTCCCTAAAATACAAAACCATGTATTTTTCATTGTATTATCTCAGACTGGTAAAAAGGATAACCCTAATTTGCAAAGATTTGACATGCCAATTTATCAGCAATATAGATCTGGAATATTAATACATCAGGCTTTTACTTGATTTTGCTTTGAATAAAGTAAGACAATTACTTTAGTAGAGAATAGAACATTTCAAGTTTGAGAAAGGTAAAATTTTTTTCTTATTTTTTATTTTTCTTCTATGACTGCAATTAACTGCTCATATTCTCTCTGGTTCTCTCTTTCTCTCCTCTCTTTTTCTCCTCTTGAAAACAAATTGAATAGACAGGAAAATATCCTCTCCCTCTATGAAGATTTTAAGTAATTATTAAATAAATAATTATTTAAGAGTATTTTGACCATGAACTTACCGGAGAGTTAATGGATGAATTTTAGAGTTTTGTTATTCAGTGATTTATCTGTTTTATAGTGTTCAGAGATAATGATTGACAGTATGTGTGTATGTCCAGTAACTAACTGAAATCTAGGGCCTGCAGAGAATTAGGTAGAGGAAAAATGCCCCATGCAGAAAACAGTCATCATTTCTGTTTAAAAAAATAAGAGGGGGGGAGGGACGGTGCCTGTGGCTCAAAGGAGTAGGGCATCAGCCTATACACGGGAGGTGGCGGGTTCAAACCTAGCCCCGGACAAAAACTGCAAAAACAAAAAACAAAAAAGAGGGCAATATTAATGAACAGGCAAGCTATCCCACTCAGCTACCAGATGAAATACATCTTCATCTAATCTAAGCCTTCTGAATGTCAACCAATGCAAGTCATCACTCCCTAGAAAGTTTATCCTTTTGTGTTTCGAAAAAAGCTACCTTACTATATGTAAGCTAGAAATATGTGTGTGCATGTGTGTGTGAATGTGTTGGTGTGTGTGCCTGTGAATGTGCACGTGTGTGCCTTCCTGACGTTTGTAAAGTGCAGGGTTTATAGAGGATTGTACATATTTGAAACTACTCCTGCTCTTCTCTAAATGGCAATGTTAAACCAACAACTGGGCGCTCATTTTATATTTTATTTTCATTTTTTAAGTAAAGTAGTGTGTGTACAAGTGGTGTTGTTTCTAAAATGTTCTTCTTAAAAATTGCCATTGTGTGCCATCAACCTAAGAGCAAACTCCCACAACTAACAAACCCACAAATTTTGTGCAGGGCACAAAATTCTTCATGTAAATGAGTGAACTAGGATCATATCTTGTAAGTATTTCAGTAGCACTGTAGCACTCTCATTGGCAATACTTATTCCATTCAAAAAAGAAAAAAGGGTATGATTTGCTATTTGATGAAAGTTTAATCAATATTCAATACTTTTGCAAGGGTTGTGAAGTTTCCTTCTAGGGAAATCTAAGTCACTTACCTCCTCTTTGGCATCCTTGGAGCTGTGCAGAGGACACAGGTGATGGGGAACCCACTTGATGAGCAGCCATGCTGGTGAGACAGAGAAACTTTAGGAATTCAGCAGGTAAGATCCTCAGGCCAGCACAGACAAGTGAACAGAGAGAGATTCTTAAAGTGACTTCTGGTCTACGTAGTGATCAGACCATTTATTTTGTTTGACCACCTGTTTCCTAAATATTGTTTGAAAGTTCTACCACTTCCACTCCACCATTTCTTCTGCTATTCAATCTCTCCTCTGTCTGCCTCATGCTATTTACTGATTTGTAAATATTACATGTAATTAAGTTGTTATTTCAAAAGATATAACCACAGGATAAAATTGTTTTCAGGACTTCCAAAGTTATCTTCTATAACTTTTTTTAAAAAATTCATTTTCAAGTATCCTCACTCAGTCAGTATACCTTTCTTTCCTAGTCTTCAGTCCATTCAGGTCTTGCTTTACTCAGTAAGACTTCCCCCCTTCCATTCATACACACATCTATGACTCCTTTACTTCCATTTTTTATCTGAGTATTTTTCCTTGCTTAATATAGTCATTGGGTTTTTAGTAAAGCACAACTTTTATATCTCACCAAATCCTTCACAATTACCCATGTATATTTCATGTGTAATGTGACCAGCAGAGATGTAAGACAGCTGTACTTACCAAGAATGTTCACAAATAGTTTCTATGCATGTATGTCAGCTACAGTCCACATGGCATTACTCCTTGTAGCATAGACCAGCTCCCTGCCTCTACAAAGGATAAAATAATATTCTTCCCAACACTCATCCTGAGAAGAGAGAGAAAAGAATCAGTCACTATATGTCAGGGCAATGGTGGAGCAAAGTGACAGTAGCAGACATAGATTAGTGAAGAGTAGAAATCATGAAAATGATGGATCAATGTTCGTTTCGTATTGAAGGACAATGATTAACAGCTGAAGGGTAAGGGCTGAAGGGAATGGTGAGTCCTCTTTTAAAAGTAATAGTTTGTGTATCTAATGAGCCAAGAGAATAAACTTGAGTAGAACAAGTACACAGAATCAGTTAGCAATTTCCCTGGAAACTGTTAGCGTAAAAACAAGCACATATAGGAGTTTCTTTCCTAAGTGAGAGAAAAAGGAAAGACAGTGCCAGCCCCGTATGCCAGAGGTGGTGGGTTCAAACCCAGCCCCGGCCAAAAATAAAAGGAGGGACAAAGAAGAAAACAAACAATAAAGTTCATTCAGATGAAGGTAAAAGTGGATATATATAGGGAATGTTAAAGAACATGAGTTTTTTATTTTATTTTTTTTTTATAATTTTATTGAATCATAATTCTGTACATTGGTGCAATCATAGGGCACGATTCATATACATTCAGAAATGTTTTGATCGTACTATTACAGTTAGCCTTCATGGCATTTTCTTGATCACTATATAAAGAC
>CAUYON010003963.1:0-16946 GCA_963573935.1 Arctocebus calabarensis
GGGTAGAAACACTAGCAAAATTGAAGTCTTATTGTTGAAAAAGGAAACAGTGAAAAATTATATTTAAACTAGAAAAATGAAGCAATAAAAAATAGAGAAGTAAAATCTTTAAGGAAAATGTTGAAATTAAAAATAAAACAATATTGAAGACAAACAAACAACAACAACAAAAAACCCACAAAACAAAACAAAACCAAGAAACAAAGCAGTATATATATCTTGCTGATATTGTCTGGGCAAGAGGTGATCTTCAGGGTTATGATATGTTAATCACAATGTTGATACAGCTGAACAAAATGGAGACCGGAGGCCTGTAATGATTTCTCAAACCCTGCAGGGTGGAGAGCTTAAATCCTCCTCAGCCTGTTTAGAAGGCACTTTAAATTGCAAACTTGAGCTAAGCAGAAGCTTTCCCAGGAAAGTGCTTGTGGCTGGGATCACTCTGTAAGTGACTATTCACTTATCCAGTGTGCCAAAACTGGTCTCACCCAATGCCCCGAGGGCTAAGGCTGCAAGGCGTCTCAGTCCCCGCCTTTAGGCTGCTCAGTCACTAGATTATTCGCTCCCGGCCCCAGTTCTCTCAAGGCAGTTCAACCGAGTGCCAAGTCCAAAAGAAACCCAAACAGCTCACAGGTAAGGCCTTTCCAATTCGCAATCTCACTGGTGCTGTAGTCACAACTGCCGGCAGGATTAGACCGAACGAACACATGCAACCACTTGCCAGATCTCCACTGCTTTTGCCTTCCTCAGGGGGTCCAGAAGTCTCACGCTGTCTCTCTGTGTCCCCAAAGGGATGTTTCTGGGCAGATCTCGCCAGCCAGAGATGCCTGAAGTCTTCTCTCCCCAGTCTCACTGAGCCCAGTTGCAAGGAAGCTGTTACTCGGCCACCATCTTGGCTCCTACTATAAAAAGAAATCTTTAATTTGACCCTCAGCTTGACTGCTATTGGTATATAAAAATTCTACTGATTTGCTTACATGGATTTTTGTAACCTGAGACTTTTCCCAATGTATTTAAGCAATTCCAGGAGTCACTTGGAGGAGTTTTTAGGCTTTTCCATACATAAGATCACATCAACAAAAGGTAAGAGTCTGATCTCCTCTTGCCAGATTTGGATACCTTTTATTTCTTTCCATTGCCTGCTTGCTCTGGCTAAGATTTCTAGCATTTTGTTGAATAGAAGTGGCAGCAGTGGGCACCCTTATTTTCTTCCACTTCTTGGTGAGAATGCTTTCAACTTTTCCCCATTCAATATGATGTTGGCTGTGGTTTGTTACATATGGCTTTTAAAATCTTGAGCTGTATTACTTGTATGCGTTATTTATTGAGGGATGTTATCGTGAAAAGGTAATGAATGTTGTCAAATTTTTCTGCATCTATTGAAATAATGATACAGTCTTTGTTTTTGCTTCTTGCGGTGTAATGAATCATGTTTATTCATTTATCTATGTTGAACCATCCTTGCTTCCCTGGGATGAAGCATGCATGGTCATGATGGATTATTTTCTTGAATTCCGTTTGCTAGTATTTTATTGAATATTTTTACATCTATATTCATATAGGTATTGGTCTTTAGTTTTCTTTCTTTGTTATGTCCCTTCCTGACATTGGTATCAAGGTGATACTAGCTTTATAGAATGAATTGGGAAGTATTCTCTTCTTCCTGATATTGTGGAATAATTTCTGCTGTGTGGGTTGCAGCCCTTCTTTTCAGGTATGAAAAAATTTGGCTGTGAATCCATCTGATCTGGTACATTTTTTTGTTGGAAGATTTTTAAATTATTGCTTCAATCTCATTGGTTGCTATTGGCCTATTCAGAAGTTCAATTTCTTCCTGGTGAGTCTCAAGAGGTTGTGTGTTTCCAGGAATTTTTCCATTTCATTAATGTTCTGAATTTATGCAGAGATTTTCACAGATCATATTTTATATTTTTGTGGTATTAGTTGTAATATCACCTTTCTTCATTTCTGATTGAGCTTATTTGGGTTCCTATCTTTTCTATTCCTTGTAAATCTAACAGGAGGTGTAGATTTTTTTTTTATAAGAACTAGCTTTTGTTTCATTGCTTTTTATTTTCCATTTCATTTAGTTCTGTCTGAGCTTCATAATTTCTTTTCTCTTGCTGCTTTTAGGTTTGGTTTGCTCTTACTTTTCTACTTCTTTGAGATATGTTATTTGAGTATTCATTTGTGATCTTTCTGTCTTCTTGGTATAGGCATTTAAGGCTATGTGCTTTCCCTTTAGGACTGCTTTTGCTGAATCCCATAGGTGTTGGTAGCTTGTGTCCCCTTTGTCATTCACTTGGAGAAATCTTTGGACCCAATAATCCTTCATCAGCTGGCTGTTTAAATTCCATGACTTTGTGTCAAATTGACTGTTTTTCTTAGAGTTGTTTTTGAGTATTCCATTGTGGTCTGAGAGGGTACACAGTATAATTTCTTTCTTTCTTTCTTTCTTTCTTTCTTTCTTTCTTTCTTTCTTTCTTTCTTTCTTTCTTTCTTTCTTTCTTTCTTTCTTTCTTTCTTTCTTTCTTTTTTTTGTAGAGACAGAGTCTCAGTTTATCGCCCTTGGTAGAGTGCCATGTCACACAGCTCACAGCAACCTCCAACTCCTGGGCGTAGGTGATTCTCTTGCCTCAGCCTCCTGAGTAGCTGGGACTACAGGCGCCCGCCACAATGCCCGGCAATTTTACTGTTTTACAGTTTGGTTGAAGCCAGGTTTGAACCCACCACCTTCGGTATATGGGGCTGGTGCTCTACTTGATGAGCCACAGATGCTGCCCACACAGTATGATTTTTTGTAAATATTGTTTTTTGAATTTGTTGACACATGTTTTGTGGCCAACGTGCTGATGAGAAGAATGCATATGCAGTAGTTTGGGTTAAATATTCTGCAAATGGCTGTTAGGCCCATTTATTCTAAGGTCCTATTTATGTCCCATGTTTCTTCTTTTTATTGTTTTGGATTCATTCAGGGTACAGAGAATTAGGTTACACTGATTGCATTTGTTAGGCAAGGTCCCTCTTGTGATTGTGTCCTGATCCCAAGTAGTGTGCCATACACCATGAACCCCCATCTCTCTCCCTCCTCTCCTCTCCACACTCCCTCCCTCCCCTTGTATTAGATCATCTACTGCCTTCATATTAGAATTGAGTCATTGGATTCTTGCTTCTCCATTCTTGTGATGCTTTACTAAGAAGAATGTGTTCAACTGAACCCAGGTTAATACAAAAGATGTAAATTCTCCACCTTTCTTAATGGTTGAATAGTCTTCCATAGTATGCGTACATATGACACAGTTTTTTAATCCATTCCTGGATTGGTGGGCATTTAGGTTGTTTCCACTTTTGGAGGACTGTAAATTGAGCTGTGATAAATAGCCTAGTACAAATGTCCTTGTGATAAAATATTTTTTTTCCTTCTGGGTAGATGCCTAATAATTAGATTGCAGGATCAAAGAGAAGGTCTAATTTGAGTTCTTGAGGATATTCCATACTTCCTTCCAAAAAGGTTGCATTAGTTTGCAGGTCATGAGCAGTACAAAAGTGTTCCCTTCTCTCCACATTCTCACCAGCATCTGCAGCTTTGAAACTTTGTGTTGTAAGCTATGCTCAATGAGGTTAGGTGATATCTCAGGGTGGTTTTGATTTGCATTTCTCTGCTAGTCAGGGAGGATGAGGAGTTTTTCCAATGTTTGTTTGTCATTCATCTGATTTCATCAGAGAAGATTCTGTCCATATCGCTTGACCAGTGGTAGATGGAATTGTTTGTTCTTTTCTTGTTGATTAATTTGAGTTCTCTATAGATTCTAGTTATCAACCCTTGGTTAGATTCATACCCTAAAATTCCTATTCTCAAGGCTTTTTGTTTTATTTGTTGTGTTCTTACCTGTGCAGAAACTTTTCAGCTTAAGTAAATCCCATTTGTTAATGTTTGTTGTTGTTGTGATGGCTGCTGATGTCGTTGTCATAATATCTTTCCTCAGTCCAAAAGCATCAAGATTTTCCCCCACAATTTCTATCATTACATGTCTTAGATTTAAGTCTTTTATCCATCTTAAATCAACTTTTGTAAGGGGTGAAAGGTGTGGGTCTAGTTTCAGTCTTGTACATATTGTTATCCGTTTATCCCAGAACCATTGGTTGAACATGGATTCTTTACCCAACTGGATGCTTTTGTTTGGCTTATCAAAGATCAGATGACAACTAGAGACTGGTTTCACCTCTTGGTTTTCTATTCTATTCCATATGCCTATATCTTTATTTTTGTGCCCATACCATGCTGTTTTGATTACTGTGGACTTGTAATATAGCCTGAAGTCTGGTAGGGTGATGCCTTTGACTTTGTTTTCATTACTAAGAATAGCCTTATCTATACAGGGTTGTTTTTGATTCCATACAAAATGAAGTACTATTTTTCCCAGTTCTTCAAAATATAATGTTGGTATTTTAATGGATTATTTCAATTATTTCAATGCATTGAATCTATAGATTGCTTTAGGTAAAATAGATATTTTGACAATGTTGATTCTTCCCAGCCAAAATCATGGTATGTTCATCCATTCATTAGTGTCTTCTACAATTTCTTTTTGTAGGGTTTCATAATTCTTTTTGCAAAGATCCTTCATCTCTTTTGTTAGGTATATTTCTAAGTATTTCATCTTCTTTGAAACTACTATGAAGGGAATGAGGTCCTTGATTTGCTTCTCAACTTGGCTGTTATTGGAATATACAAAGGCTATTGATTTGTGTACATTGATTTTATACTCTGAGATATTACTGTATTTCCTGATCATTTCCAGGAGTTTTGTGGTTGAGTCTCTAAGGTTTGACCTCCTCTACTCCCATTTGGATGCCCTTGATATCCTCTTGCCTGACTGCATTAGCTAGAACTTCCATCACTATGTTGAATAATAGTGGTGACAATGAACATCCTTGTGTGATTCCAGTTCTCAGTGGAAAAGCTTTCAGTTTTACTCCCTTCAGTACGATGTCAACAATGTGTTTGTCATAGATCACTTCAATCAGCTTCAGAAATGTGCCACCTATGCCTATATTCTTAAATGTTCTTGTTAGAAAAGGATGCTGAATTTTGTCAAATGCTTTTTCTGCATCATATGGTCTTCCTTTTTGTTTCTATTGATATGATGAATTACATTTATGGATTTGTGGATTTTAAACCAGACTTGTATCACTTGGATGAAGCCTACTTAAACATGATGTATAATTTCTTTTTTGACTTGGTCCAGGTTTGAACCCGCCACCTCCAGTATATGGGGTCAGTGCCCTACACCTTTGAGCCACAGGTGCTGCCCTGATGTATAATTTTTTAATGTGTACCTGCAATCTGTTATCTAAGATTTTGTTGTGTATTTTTACATCAATATTTATTAGTGAAATTGGTCTGTAGTTCTCCTTTTTAGTTGGGTATTTTCCTGATTTTGGAATCAAGGTAATGTTTGCTTCATAGAATGTGTTAGGAAAGGTTCCTTTCTTCTCATTTTTTGGAATAGGTTATAAGTATAGGTACTAGCTCATATTTGAAGGTATGATAGAATTCTCCTGTGAATTTATCTGGGTCCTGGGCTTTTTCTTGTTTTTTTATGGAAGCTGTTTTATTGTTTCTGCAATCTCAGTGCTTGATAGTGGTGTGTTGAAGACATCTATTTCTTCCTGGTTAGGTCTAGGAAGATGATGTGATTCCAGGTATTGGTTCCACACCAATTTGTCAAATTTCTGGCCATAGGGCTTTTGGTAGTAGTCAGAAAAAATATCTTGCATCTCTGTGGTATCAGTTGTTATTTCCACCTTTTTGTTTCTGATTGAGGTTATTAAAGATTTTACTTTTCTAATTCTTGTTAAGCTAGACAATGGCTTATTGATTTTATTTATCTTTTTGAAGAATCATTTTTTTTGTTTCATTAATTTTCTGAATGATTCTTTTATTTTCCATTTCATTTATTTCTGATTTAATTTTTGGTTATTTCTTTTCTTCTGCTAGGATTGGAATTGGTTTGCTCTTCCTTTTCCATTTTTTAAAGATGATTCATTAGATTGTTGATGTGCTGTCTTTCTCTTTTTTAGATGTAGGCATCTAATGCAATAAATTTACCTCTTAGGCTTCCTTTGGAGTGTCCCACTGGTTTGGCAGCTTGTGTCTTTATTGTTGTTATGCTTAATGATTTCCTTTTTTAAATCTCTTCCTTGATTCAACTGTCATTAACATGAAGATGCTTTATTTCTATCCCTTTGTATAGGAATAAAAATTTTTGTTGGAGTTGAGTTCTACCTTCATTGCCTTATGGTCTGAGAAGATACAAGGTATAATTTCAATTCTTTTGATTTTGTTGAGGTTTGATTTGTGTCCTAGGATATGATCTATTTTGGAGAATGTTCAAAGGGCTGATGAGAAGAACTTATATTCTTTAGCTTTGGGATGCAGTGTTCTGTATATGTCTAATAAGCACAGTTGTTCTAAGGTCATGTTTAAGTCCCTCATATCTTTGTTTAGTTTCTGTTTAGAGGTTCTGTCTAGCTCTGTAAGTGGAGTGGTAAAGTCCACTGCTATTAGTATCTTATAGGATATCATAATGCTCAGACTAATTAAAGTCTGTTTCATAAATCTGGAAGCATTTAAGTTGGATGCATAAGTATTTAGGATTGACATATCTTTTACTTGTATAGCACTCTTGACCAATATGAAGTATCCATTTTTCCCTTTTGACTTTTGCTTAAATCCACTTGTATCTGAAAATAAGATTGCAACCTCTCCTTTCTTCCGATTTTGATTTGTCTGAAAAATTGTTTTCCATCCCTTACCCATGAGTCTTAGTTTGTCCTTTGTGGGTAGGTGTGTTTCCTGCAGGTAGCATGCAGCATGTGATGGCTTATGCTTTTTAAGCCAATCACTCAGCCTATACTTTTTCATTGAACAATTTAAGACATTAGCATTTATTGAGAGAATTGATAAGTGTAGTGGAGTTCTATTCATCTTATTTTGTGAAAGTCCATTTGTTAGTTTTATCTTTTGTGTCATTGTGGATGCTAGGTTTTGTCCTTTAGTTTCTGGGTATTTAGTTTGCTGGTGGAGCATTGTGATGGTCAGTGTGTAGAATAGGTCTAAGTATTTCCTGTATGGCTGGACTTGTGACAAACTTCCATAATGCTTGCATATTGGTAAAGGATTTGATTTCTTTCTCCATCAATTTTAAATCTTAGCCTATAAGGATATGTAATTCTGGGCTGAAAATTGTTTTGTTGAAGTAGTTTAAAGGTAGATGACCATTGTCTTCTGGCTTGAAAAGTTTCATTTCAGAAGTCCATGGTCACCCTTATGGATTTGCCCCTATAGGTCAATTGGCGCTTACTCTGGCTGCTGCAGAATCTTCTCTTTTGTCCTCACTTTGGACAGGTTCATGACAATGTGTCTTGGAGAAGTTCTGTTTTAGTTGAGATGACATGGGGTTTGATATTCCTCTGACAGGAGTGTCAGAATCTCTGGTGATACTTGGGAAATTTCCTTTTATGATATCCTCTAATAGGGCTTCCATTCTTCTGGGACCACCTTCTTCTCCTTCTGGGATACCATATCTCATATGTTTGAACACTTCATGAAGTCCCATAATTCTCTCAGTGATCATTCTGCTTTCTCTCTCATTTTTTCTATCTCTTTAATTGCCTGAGTGAGACCAACTGCTTTATCTTCTACCTATGTGATTCGTGATTCTTTCTTCTGCATGATCTAATTGGTTATTCATACTTTCTACTGTACCTTTAAGTTTCCTGATTGACTGCTTTAATTCCTTAAGCACTGGCATATCCTTCCTTCCTTTTTTTTTTTTTTTTTAAGAGAAAGAATCTCACTTTTTAGCCCTTGGTAGAGTGCAATGGCACCATAGCTCACAGCAACCTCCAACTCCTGGGCTTAGGTGATTAACTTGCCTTAGCCTTCCAAGTAGATGGGACTACAGGTGCCTACCCCAATGTCCGGCTATTTTTTTTTTTTTTTTTTTTTTGCAGTTTGGCCAGGGCCAGGTTTGAACTCACCACACTCAGTATATGGGGCCGGCACCTGCCCACTGAGCCACAGGCACCACCCCTGGCATCTCCTTTCTATATTCTTCATGTCTTCCATTTCTTACTTGATTCTGTTTTTGGATTTCCTTTTGGTTATTTTCCACTTTCTCTGCATATTCCTTCATTGCTTTTATCATTCATATTTTAAATTTCCTTTTTTCCATTTCTAACATTTATTTATAGGTGGACTCTTCAGCAATAGCTACCTGATGATCCCTTGGGAGGGTTGGTCTGTTCTGGTTTTTCATGTTGCCAGGATTTTTCTGCTGTTTCTTCCTCATGAGTATTTTCTTTTTGTCTGTTTCCTTGTCCTACTTTTTCCTTTCACTTCCTCCTGCTGTTTAAGTTACTGTGCATCTGACCTAAGGTACTGAAGTGTGGCATTTTCTTTATGAATCTGGGCACTCCTGTGTTATGTGCATAAATATGTAGGATTGTTTTGTCTTCTTATTGAAAAGCTCCCCCTCAAAATGAGTTCACAAATCTCCCCGCAGGGCTCCTAAGCAACATGATCTAGTCCTGAGGGTATAGATCTGGACTTTGGGCCTTTCTTTGGATCCCTAAAGATCAATACTTAACTGTTCCATGAAGAAGCATGCTAGTCCCAATTCATCTATGGAGTGCTCAACAGGTTTGATGTCCCTCTCCTTTGGTATGTGCCCTGCTCTCGTAAAACAGCCAAGCAAGCAGCATCAGGGAGGATTGGTGAAAAGGGAGCTCACAGACTGAGCTGCTGTCTGGGGCAGAATGGTGAAATATTTGTGTACAAATGAGCAAGATAAAAATCAAGGGTCTGAACTCTGCTGGGGGTGGGGGACAAAGGCGCCCAGTGTGTAAAGACGCAATATGGTACTTGCTGCTTTGGCTTGGATCCGTGGTGATGAGATGCAACCCTGAGGATGTTGGCAACTTGGTGCTTTGTCTGAGAGAAACTCCCAATTCACTGGCAACAGCCATTTTTGGACTTGTAAGAGTAAAAAGGCTCTCTGGAAGCTTGGGAGCCTATTGATTGCCAGAGATGAGAGAAACCCAAACTGCTCCACTTACCCTTTTTGCTGGACTCTAAGCCTCTCGATGGTTGACCTCTGCTGATGTCTTGTTCCTCCTTGTTCTGCTTTATAACTTCTTTAAAAAACAAAAAAAAGAATTCTAAGAATTTTTTAGAATTCTCTAAAAAATAATTCTATTTTTTTTTTTTTGAGACAGAATCTCACCACATTGCCCTGGGTAGAGCACCATGGCATCACAGCTCACAGCAACCTCCAGTTCTTGGGCTTAAGCGATTCTCTTGTTTCAGCCTCCCAAGTAGCAGGGACTGTAGGCACCTGCCACAACACTCAACTATTTTTGTTGTTGTTGTTGTTGCAGTTGTCATTGTTGTTTAGCTGGCCTGTACTGAGTTCGAACCCTCCACCATCAGTGCATGTGTAACCACTGTGCTACAGGCACTGAGCCTTAAAAAAATTCTTATTTTTTTTCTGAGACTGAGTCTCACTTTGTCACCCTTGGTAGTGCCATAGCATCATAGCTCACAGCAACCTCAAACTCGTGGGCTCAATAGATCCTCTTGCCTCAGGCTCCCAAGTAGCTGGGACTACAAGTGCACACCACAATGTCCAGCTATTTTTTAGAGACAGGGTTTTTCTCTTGCTCAGGCTAATCTCGAACTGGTGTGCTCAAGCAATCCACCTGCCTTGGCCTCTCAAAGTGCTAGGATTATAGGTGTGAGCCACTGTACCTGGCTGCTTTATAACTTCTTCCCATGAAATCTCTTACAGGTTTTGGCACACACCCCTTGGAATTACACCCAATATATGTTTGTGTGTTTTTTTTCTTTTTCATCTAAGACATTTTCTTCTTTCTCAGATAATCTGGCAGCTGGTGTTTCTGGTCTTTCATCTCCTTCCAGTTTTGTGTCATTTTTCATCCTTTCAGGCTTGACCCATTTCAGTCATTATATTTAAAGTCTGTTTTTTGTAGACAGTATAAATTTGGATTTTGTTTTAACCACTTTAACAACTCACATTTTCAATGAGTAATTTAGCCCATTAATATTTTATGTTATTGCTGTAGTTAGGTTTAATTCTCTCATCCTTTTTTTAGACAAGATCACACTCAGTAGGCTGGACTGGAGTGCAGTGGAACAACCATACCTCACTGTAGTCTTGAAATCCTGTGCTCTAGCAATTCTCCTGCCTCAGTCTCCCAATTACAACAGGTATGTGTGCTACTACACCAGTTTCATGTTTTGGGTTTTTTTGTAGAGAGAGTCTTGCTATGTTGTTCAGGTTGGTCTTGAACTCCTAGCCTCAAGTGATCCTCCTGCCTCAGCCTCCCCAAATTCTGAGTTTACAGGTGTGAGCCACTGCACTTGGCATCATCTTTCTATGTATTTTCTGCTTGTCTAGCTTGTTTTTGCTTTCTGGTTGTTTATTCTGCCTTCTGGATATGAGTTTTTTTTTTTTTTACTTCATTTTATCTCCTTTGTTAGTTTATTAGTTATTATCTATAATTCTGTTTTATTATATCAACAGTTGCTTTGGGGATTATAGTATATATTTTTATTTTATCCAAGTTAAATTTTGAAGTTATTTTATACAACTTTAAGTATAGGATAAGAACTTCAAATTCATATATCCTCTCCCAGCCTTCATACTACTATTCATACTACATTTTTTTAATAGTGTAGGCTGCTAGTGATAAATTCACTTAGCTTTAGTATGTCTATGTCATCTTTATGTGATGTTTATTTTGCAGGATATTTTCATGAGATATAGCATTCTAGGTTGACAGGGTATTTTTTTCTTTCAGCACTCTAAAGATGTTACTCCCCTGTCTTCTTGCTTGCAGTGTTTCCACTGAGTAACCTGCTGTCATCCAGATCTTTGTTTCCCTCTAACATACTATGTCATTTTTTCTTTCACTTCTTTTAAGATTTTTGAAAACAATGTAGTTTTTGGAAACTTGATTATCATATGCTGTGGTATGGTTTACTTTATGTTGCTTGTGCTTGGAGTCCACTGAACTTCTTGGATATGTTGATTTATAATTTTTATCAAATTTAGAAAAATTTTAGCCATTATTTATTCAAATTTTCTTTGATTTGGGGGGATACTGATTGCATGTATATTAGGGTGTTCAATGTCCCCAAACTCGGTGGTGTTCTTTAATTTTTGAATTGTTTTTTTCTCCTTCTGTATTTCATTTTGGATAATTTTTATTGCTACATATTCAAGTTAACTTATCTTTCTCCATGCCTGAGCTGTTATTAAGTCAGTATTTATTTTAAGAACTGCAATTTTCATTTCTAGAAGTATGATTTGGGCTCCTTTTATGTCCCCCATGTCTCTATTTACCCTTTTGAACACAGGCATACAGTTATAATCATTGTTTCAATTTTTCTGCCAGTTTATATTCTGTGTCAGATTCAGGTAAATTTAAGTTGGTTTCTCCCTGATTATCAGTTGTATTTTATTGATTTTTTTACATGCCTGATAACTTTTTACTTGATGTCAGACATTGTGCATTTTACTTTGTTGGATATGATATATTTTTGTATTTCTAGAAATATGTTTGATCTTTTTACTATAATGCAGTTAAGTTACTTGGAAATAGTTTGATTTTTTTGGATTTTTTTTTTAAGTGGCACCAGAACTAAGTTTAGTGTAGAGATATTCTCTACTACTGAGGAAAGAATCTTATGAGTATTCTACCCAATGCTCCTGAATTTTGACCTTTTAAGTTTGGCTTATGAGAGTAGGTGCTATTCTAAGCCCTGTGTGAATAGGTACTGGTCCCTCTAGTCCATCAGGGTGGGTATTTCTCTAGTATTGGGTACTCTCACACACCATACACATACCCCTGTATATCTCCCACTTTGTCTCCCTATGTAATCCCTACTCCATGCTCTGTTTAGCAACCTTGAGCCACTTCAATCTCCCCAACACTCATCTTCAACACCTCAACTAAGGGAGTCTGCCAGGCTCTGCCTGCTTTGACTTTCTTGCTGATGAGACCTAGAGACTCTTTCAGGGCAGTAAGCTGGCACATTTGTAGAGATTACATCATCTGCTGCCCATCTCTAAGGGTTACTATCTTTTATAACCTGATATCCAGTATCTTAATAACCATTGTTTCATATATTTGTAGTTGTTGGTTCTCTCAGGCATGAGGATGAATTGGTTATTATTACTCCACAGTGACCAGAGGTGGGGCTTCTTTTTTCCTATTTTAAACATTGTGAGCATAGTCGTTTTATAGTCTTGTCTAATAATTCCATTAACTGAAATTTTATGTTTTTTTGTATGTTATTCTGCTTGTTCTTGCCCATGGTGCCTTGTTCATGTTTGTGTCTGGCTATTTTGGTCATCATACTTTAATAATTATCTGTAGCAATAACTTTAGGATAGGACAAAGTTACTTTTCTCCAGTGAGGATTTCTATTTCACTTTGCCAGGTTATTGCAGGGGGTGGGGGGAGGTGGGGTGGGTATTCTCAGATGAAGACAATCTTAAATTTTAAGGCTGAGGATCTCATAGATAATTAGGCAAGTAGGTCCAGAGGGCTGAACCATAATCTATTCCTCAACACCCTGGGTGTAGCTTTCTCTCAGGGCCAGCTTATTAAAGGACAACTCTCGCATTAGACTTTCTACTTTGTATATATCTTGACCTTTAGTCTATATTCTTCTTTCTTGCCCTAAGAGGCTATGAAAACAAAAGTTATAATATTATGATTTGGCAAACATTCACATCACAAAAGTGGCTCCCAATTCTCATTTATCTCACTGGGTCTCCATTTTCCCTTTATTTTGTCCAGGTAACACCTTATTCCCTACTCAGTTTTTCAATTATTTGAAGAAGATATTGTTTAACTATTATTCAAACTTTTATGTGATTTTTTGAAGGAAGATTGGTATAAATACAAAGATCACTACAAAAACTTTGAGACAGGCTGTTATGGTCCATTATTTCACTTCCAAGGGACACAGTCAACTATGCTTTCTGATTCACTTGTGCAAGTTTGAACTTGCTCAGCTTGTCGGTGTTGCTGAGAGGGCTTCATTTGTTTCTGCTGGTGCAGCACTCAGCAGGCATCAGCTATGGAGCTGGGAAAAGAGCACTGTCTTGTGATGATTTTCTATGATCCTATTTTTTGTAGTTGGAGTAATTTGAACAATAATACTCTGAACCCTTTCTTCCATAGGAAACAATTGCAAATAGCCAGTACAGGAAAATCTGACTTATTAAAAAAACATTCATCAGAAAAAGAAACTGGCATAACAGTGATAAAAAGATACTATAGAAAAAAGATAAAAGTGAGCATCAATATCAGTCAAGAACTGAACACTCTGCAAAAAATGATTGAATAGTTGATATTGGGTACTAAGCACTTCATAATGAATGTCTAGCTCAGGCTGCTATAACAAAATACCAAAAACTGAATGGCTTAACAAACAAATATATATTTCTCACATATCTGAAGTTTTGAAATCTAAAATCAGGGTGACAGCAGGGTATAGTTCTTGGTAAGTCCTCTCCCTGCTTTACAGATAGCGATTTTCTATGATTTTAAAAGTAGGTTAAATGAGTCCCAGACTTGAGCATTTGCAACAGGCTTTTGGGAACCTTACTCCTTTCTGCATGACAATTTTGGGGTGGTTTCAAGAATTTTGAATAAGCTGAACTTCAGTAAATGATAAGGAGAGAACTGGGTATCTGGTGACTGCAGTACCTGAGAAAAACATCCCTTCTGTGGAAAAAAAATGGTTCTCAAAAATAATCAAATGAGATATAAGGACATTTAAGAACGCTATAGATTGGATCACCAGAAGTGTCCAAAATCCGGTGTGACTATCTTTGAGTCAAGAATATCTCATCCTGATTGATGGCTTCCTCAGACTTTGACAGATGAGCAAAATTGTATCCATGTTGACTGGTGTGAAGAAATGCTGGTCATATTCTCTGGAGGCAACACTAGGCATGTTTCTGACATCTTTAATATTGATGAAATCTGGATTTACCAGTTTAATCCAGAGAATATACCATTGGTTGACAGTGTGGATTTTTCCCAATGAAAATCCACCAACAAAAGTGAAGCAGCCCCAAACTGTCAGAAAGAAAATGGTGGCTTTCTTTTCCAAAAGTAGTCATGTCGGGGGGAGAGGAGCCAAGATGGTGATCTGTAGCCAGCGTTCCACAGAGGTTCCCATCCAGAAGGAGAGTTAAAGGACAGAAACTCAGCAAGAAAGCTGATGGTTTGGATCTGAGCCAAAAAAAAAGGTTGACGAGCATACATCAACCCTGCTGGGGTTACCTGAGACCCTGAGGACACAAATAAAAGGTACAGAGCACATCACCAAGCGGACGGGAGTCCCCTCCCCCATGAGAGAGGTTCACAGTATACTCCATACCTCCATGCAAACAAGTGAGCAGAGTTCAGATGTCCTCCCACTCTACCCCATAGGAGAGACCCTATAGAAACCAAACCTCCTTCCCCTACTAGGGTGCTGCAGCACTCTCCCACCAGGCATAAAACTGTATATACTCTCTACCTGCAAGTTGGAGTTCCTGGTGTTCCCCTCCACACCCCGATGTCTGGAGGCCTGTCCCTCACAGAGTCCAGATTCTTGGAGATTTTCTCGAGGGATGTGGATGGGGAATGGACTGTTGCTGAACTGTGCTGGTTTTCCGGCTCAGGAGTGGTGAGAGGGGAGTGAGCCGAGAGCAGACCCAGCTGGAAAGAGGGTCTTCTGAGGCACGAAACAGCAACCAGCTCCAGGAACAATAGCAGGAGAGCTTGCACCCCTGGGGATGTTTTGAGGAGACACTCCCAGTCTTCTGGGTGGCCAGGGGAAGCGGGTGGCTTCTCCAGTGATAGCCACCAGCAGAACGGACCGAAAACGAAGGCACGTGAAGGATATGCCTGAGGTGGTGCCGGCTGGGACAGAGCACACGGATTAGAATATTCACAGAGAGACTGCGTTTTGCTTAACTTCAGACTAACCTACCCTCAGGGGATGAAAGCTGAGACAAATGGCTGGAACTCACAGACTGAGTCAGACCTATTTGCAGCCCCAGTCTGATCAGGGAAAATAGCCTTGACAGAAATAAATTCTGCGAACTTGTTCTCTTCCAACAGCAACATCAATCAGAGACAGGGCTGGAACTGAGTGAATCGCCCCAGCCCCTATCAAGTACCCAGGTTGTCAGGCCTCACCTCCCCCTGCCAAACAGTGACAGGGAGTAGCAGACTGGTGGTGGAGCCACAGACCTCACTGTGACCCAGGCAGGCGCAAACCCCTGGAGCATCTGCTCATTAGAGGAAACTGGATCACAACTGTTACCACCGACTGGGTGTGACAGAGGGGCAAGGTAGGGAAGGAGGCATCAACCTTCCCAGGCTAATCTACTTGCTGGGGGGTAGCCCTCCTGAGCTCACAGAGCACTGGAGTGAATTATACTAGAGCTTCCAGCAGATCCCTGCTATCTAGTTGCCAGAGACTTTTGATCTCTTCCACTTGAGATCAGTGCTGGCTAGGACAATTGATTGGGACCTCTTCAACTGGGCTAATCACCCGAGGATTTTCCAAAGTGGTACCCTGGGTGTGTGGTAGTGGGAAGGTTTGATTTGGCTTTTTCAATTGTTGCCTGTGGCAGGTGGGTGACTTAACACCTGGTATTCCTTTACAGCTCAGATTTCAACCCAGAGTAAGATTCGCTAGGGTAGGACAAAGACCAGCTGAAAATAAGACAGACCCACTTAACCCCACCACACCAAGAAGGTCCCAGTTTCACAAGCAGTATCTCTCTACAAGTCCTTGACAAAACTCTAGGGGGAAAGGTACAGATGCCAGTCCAAGCTTTCAAGCAAAGAACTGGTCAATCACTACTTCTAGAACTCCCAGCTCAAATTGACCTTATCTACTCATCTAGCAAAATGGTGTAAAATTAATCATGGGGTGGAATCAATGGAAAAGCTCTGGAAACATGAACAACCAGACTAAGTCCACCCCCCCAAAGAATAATCTGGCAGACACAAGCGAGGATCCTATGCATAAACAGATGGCTGAGATGTCAGAAATCGAACTCAGAGTTTGGATTGCAAACAAGATCAATAAAATAGAGGAAAAGTTGGATTTAGAAATTCAGGGTGCATTTCAAAAATTGTTTCAAGAAGTCAAGGAATTCAAAGACCAAATGACCAAAGATTTGGACACATTGAGACAAGAAATTGCAGCCCTTAAAGATTTGAGAAACAAAGTAGAATCCCTCAGCAAAAGAATGGAGCAAGCAGAAGAAAGGATTTCTGACATGGAAGACAAAGCTATCAAACGCTCAAAAACTGGCAAAGAGATAGAGAAATGGAAGGCAAAAACAGATCATTCTCTCAGATAGCTCTGGGATAACTCCAAGAAAACCAACATTCACCTTATAGGGATACCTGAAAATGATGAAGTGGCATCACAAGGCCCAGAGTCTCTTCTCTATGAGATTATGAAAGAGAATTTTCCAGACATGCCAAGAGATTCTGAAATTCAGATAGCAGACAGTTTCAGAAATCCAGCACAACTCAGCCTGAACAAAACATCCCCCAGGCAGATGATAATTAAGTTCACTAAAGTTAACATGAAGGAGAAAATTTTGAAAGCAACCAGACATAAGAAATCTATAACCTACAAGGGGAAGAATATTAGAATAACCGCAGATCTCTCTGATCAAACCTTTCACGCAAGAAGAGAATGGACATTGGCTTTTAATCTCCTAAAACAAAATAACTTTCAACCCAGGATCTTGTATCCAGCTAAACTGAGTTTCATTTATGATGGAGAAATTAAATACTTTAATGACATCCACATGTTGAAGAAATTT
>CAUYON010003964.1:0-28042 GCA_963573935.1 Arctocebus calabarensis
GAAAATTCAGGATAGGCTCAGGACCTGTGGCTCAACGGGCTAAGGCGCCAGCCACGTACACCTGAGCTGGCGGGTTCAAATCCAGCCCTGGCCCACCAAACAACAATGACAACTGCAACCAAAAAAAAAAAAAAAAATGGCGGGGTGTTGTGGTGGGCGCCTATAGTCCCAGCTACTTGGGAGGCAGAGGCAGGAGACTTGCTTGAGCCCAGGAATTGGAGGTTGCTGTGAGCTGTGATGCCACAGCACTCTATCCAGGGTGACAGCTTGAGGCTCTGTCCCAAAAAAAAAAAAAAGAAAAAGAAAATTCAGGATAAACATACCAGAAGAAAAACTCCTTTTTTTGACAAGATGATGTATAATTATAGCTAATAAACATTTATTGAACTCAATGGACCAAGAGATGGCCAGAGGACACCATGCTGACCATGGGTCAGGCTCTGTGGATGCACATATATGTACTTAAGGGAAGAGTCATACTTGGATGTGCTTGCAATGCTAGAAATAATGATTTTACAAGCTTAAAACCAATATTCAATTGTTTATTATAAGTTGGTTAGGAATTAAATTAAGAAACTGATTCCAGATGATGGCAAAAGAGAACAGAGACAGGAGAGAAATGGATCAGAGAAATCCAAAATCTGTTGCAAAATGCAGCAGCCCGCAAGCCTTGCCCCTTAAGATGAGAAGACTTTCTTGCTGAAGCTTCACCACCCCCCCGCCCCCCTGCGTGGTTCCTCTGAGAGGTCATGGAGAGGCAAGGCTCACCCAAGCTGGTCTGCCATCTCTGGGACAGTGAGTGCTTTGGTGGAGTTAGAGAATGTAAACCACACTGGAGACAGTACGAACATCTTGAAAGGGAGAAAAAGTCTCTCAGGAAAAGATGGGGAGAAAAATATCTCCCTTCTTCTTCATCTCAGTATGGGCAGAAGTGTCAGCTCATCTGAGCACAAGGCTTCCCGAGTGTTAATTGCCACTCCTGTGATTTGTGTGTGTGTTCTAATTGGGGTCCGCTTTGACGTCCTGCTCCTGGATTGTGTTCCCTGTGCCATGCTCTGTTTGTGTTGAGATCATAAATAACTTAGAGCAATAATAGTAAGAGGGAAATCAGTCTAATTATCATAGTTAAAGAAATATTTTGGTTAAAAAATGCAAGTCCAGCAAGAACCATGACCAAAGAGTTTAGCCTTCCCTCTTTAGATGAATGATTAAAACAATAATATGTGTGATAAAAATGGAGATAGCCTGGAGCAAGGGGCTTTTCACCAAACCTCATGCTTGAAAGTGGTCCCAACTGCTCTAAAAAAACTTCCTGTGTCCTGATTTTTCATTTTTCCTTCATCCTCTCATCTCCTCCAGTTAGTGGGAGAGAACTCAGGGTACAGTTTGGGGCTGGTCCCCAAAAAGGCTCCACCCTCAAGAAGCTTCAGTTAGACTTGCAAAAATATCACAATCATTACTGTCACAGTCATTATCTCTGGTAGGGTATTTTCACCATATCACTTATGTAAACAGAGATTGTAGAAGGCCTGATTTCAGACAGCCCAAGCTCCAGCCACCCTTCCTCGGATCCTTGTGGGTAAGGTTTGATTAACAATGCCTACTGCAGAGGATCACTGGAAACATTAGGGGTAACACTCATAAAGCACTGGCTGTGGTGGCTGCCACAATAGTGAATGTTGTTCAGAACCAACAGCTAACATTTATTAAGCACTCGGCATGTGCTGGGCACTACACTAGCATGCTCAAAATTATATAATTTACCTTCACATCAACCAGATTAGGTAGTTATTATTAATTGTATTATCCATACTTTATAGATGAGAAACTAAGAGATAAGTATCAGGGTCACTCAAGTAATAAGTGGAGAAGATCAATTTTTTTTTTTTTGAGACAAGATCTTGCCCTATTGCCAGTAGTGTCATCATAGCCCACTGCAACCACAAACTCCTGGGCTCAAGCAATTCTCCTGCCTCTGCGACTGCCTCCTGTGTAGCTAAGATTATAGGTGCATGCCACCTCACTCAACTCATTTTTAAAAAATTTTAAGAAGTGGGGTCTCACTATGCTGCCCAGGCTGGTCATGAACTCAAGCCATCCACCCACTTTGGTCTACCAAAGTACAAGGATTACAGGAGTTAGTCACCAAGCCCAGCCTGAAGGTGGACTCTTAACCAAGGTATTAGACTAATTGTAGTAAGCTGATGAAGACTGCTAAATTCTCCTGACTTGGACATTCAATTTAACATCATCGCTGATTGTGCTTTACCCACATGTATTTTACACATCTCTCCCCAAGGAGAGACATTGTTTTTTGACAAAGGCCACACTTCAGTCTTAGGAGTCAGCAGGTCTCATTCTACAGCCAACTCTCTTGACCCAACACCTTGGCCAAGGTCGGGTTCTCAGTCTTCTTCCTTATGAAATGCGGGCAGTTATACTAAATATAGTGTTTCCAAGCCTAGTTGACCTTTGAAGTCACCTACAGAAATTATATATAATATAACTTCTCTTTTTATCCTGGGTACCTGTAATTGTTAAGAAAATTCCATGGTTCTGAAGTCAGACCCTGGGTACCTGTAGTTGTTAAGAAGTTCCCCAGGCACAGGGCAGCACCCGTGGCGCAGTGCATAGGTACTGACCTCATATGCCAAGGGTGGCAGGTTCAAACCGGCCCCAGCCAAATTGCAACAAAAAATACCCATGCGTTGTGGCAGGCACCTGTAGTCCCAGCTACTCGGGAGGCTGAGGCAAGAGAATCGCCTAAACCCGGGAGTTGGAGGTTGCTGTGAGCTGAGACACCACAGCACTCTACCGAGGGCAATAATGTGAGACTCTGTCTCAAAAAAAAAAAAAAAAAAGAAGAAGTTCCCCAGGCAATGATGATGCTCTGCAGAGATTCCAGCTAAGTTGGCTAGGTTACCTCAAAGGCTTTCTACCCTTTCCCAAGGAAATTTCTCCACAGAGTAAAAAGCTTCCAGCCATGCCTGAGCACAGTAGGGCTTTCTGACCCAGGGAGCCCTTCTCCTGGTACTGCCCCAGTGAGGACACTTTGCCACGGACCTGTGGGCTTGGGGACAGCAGAGACATGGCTGCAGCCTCACATTCTCGCTGATTATCAGCACCAGTAATTGATTGACCATAAATAGCTGGGCAACAATCTTTAGAAAAAGCTACATTTCCCCATCATGAAGGTATTTCCTAAAATTCAAATGTCTCCTAGGAAACTACATCAATTTTCCAGTCCTTCTTTGTGTGGGCACAATGCAGAATCTTTGAAAGCTTCCTATTAGCAACCTGAGATTAGAAACCCGCTGAGGTCTTCGTGCATGGACAATCAGACACATATTTGGGGAGCATCGAAACGGTGCCGTGCGGAAGCAGCCCCTGAACAATGCCGCATTATCCACTGCAGCTTCTTGGCGATGACATAAAGCACTCAACCGTCTGGTTCAATTAGCAAGCAGACAGTCTATAAAGATAATAAGAGCCTACACTTCTCTAGCCTAATGGGCTCAGAGCGCCACATGGCCATGACCCAAAGGCCTCAGAATGACTACATCTAAAAGGCAAGGACTCCAGCTCAAGCCCAGCAAGGCAAAAGATTAGTGTGTGTTTGCGAGTGTTTGGGGAATTCTGTTAAATGTATGTGATTCTGTTTAAAAATGTGTATCCAATCTGGTTGGAGTTTTGCCCATCAGGGGGCTACAATTCTAGAGAACAAAGGATATGATCTATCACATCTTTTTAGACAGTTCCTCTATGAGGCATTTCTCAAACTTATAGGAAGGATGGATACTAGGCAACTCATTGCTTTTCCCAGAATAGAGGCAAAGGTTTTAATTAACTCTACATTCAGAAGGAACTATGGAAGAGGAATTTTATCGCAGAATCTGGAACTCATCTGGTGGTTAGGTCAGGGAGAAAGGGGTACAGTACACCTGCTTGATTAGTCTATCCATTTTAATACGCATTAAATATGTATTTACAGGACTTGTAATTCACATACAAGTGACTTTCCTATACATTCATTTAATTGAATCCTGTTTTATAGATAAATCAACTGAGGTCCAGAAATTCCAATGGCCTGCCAATGATCAACTAGCTAAGAAGTGGCAGAGTTTAGATTGGAGCCTGCAAGGTCTGACTCTGTTATAAATGCTAATCAGGGGCCAGAGGCTCCTGAGAGGAATCAGGACCTGCTCATTCTTTTCTGACTTTTCTAAGTTCTCAGTTCTAAGTTCTCCACACAATAGCCTGGGATTTCAGCCTGTCTTTTCAAAGTGCTAAGAAAACCACATAATAAATTAAGAGTGGAGAATGATCAGAAGCCTGGTGGAATGTTGTTGTTTTGCTGGGGTAAGAAGGAGACACTCACCTGAGATAGCTTTGTGTGAATCCAGACCTATGATAGGATGTTTCCTGAACCCCACTGTTTTTGGCATAGTGCTTCAAAGATCTCATGAGCTAGAAGAAATCATAATTTTTCAGTCACTGGTTACTGAAGTGCAATAGAGCATGGTTAAGATTAGTATCAGGATATTCCAGAATGGTCTGGGAAATAATAATGGCTTCCTCAAATTACTGAGCCAGGAACTAAACTTGTGATATCTAATCCTCAGAAAGACTCTCTGAGGTGTGTGTCACTAACCACATTTGGAAATGAGATAACTGGGGCTTAGGGAGTTTGAATAGCTGGCCAAAGGCTTCTAATTGCCAGAGCTAGGAATTGAACTAGGGCACATGTGGCTTCAAAGTTAGCCTTACACTGCTGTGCTCATTAGTTTTGCCTGGGAAGCAAAGTGCTGTGAGAATGACCTAGCGATTTCCTCACTGTTTCTGACACCACGACTTTCTTGTACATTTTCATTCCTCTAAAATGCCTCCTTCATCTCTTTCTGCCCTCATGAATATTCTCCACCCTCTATCTTGTTCAATCCTAGATTTCTCCAGGAAGCCTGGAGTCCTCAACAACTTTTTTCTTCCCTTAAATCTCATAGACTGATAAGAGAGTTTCTTGGGACCTTATCTCCTTTATATTTTCATTCATTTAATGTATAACTAAATGAAATTTGGTTTTTAATACTTTCTCAAATAAATATTCATTAGGGGTTTCACAGAAACACATTTTGTTCTTTAAAAACAAATCCACAAATTAAGAGGAAAATCCTTTATCAAATTTGGAGTTGCAAATGGCTCCTCACTTAACCATTCCTCAAATTTTGACCTAGGATCACAGAGGCGGATAAGCAGTTGTTCCCTCCCAGCTCCATACATAGCTGAGAAACAGACTTGCTCTTCTTAGCTGACATTTCCCTTTCTGACTTCTCTCTTTAATAAAACTCCAAAAGGGCACACCTTCACCATGTGCCTGTCCAACAGATTGATTACATAGCTCATCCCCTAAATAAAGACTGAAGCAGTAGCTAACTCTGTGTTGTAGTGGTGCTTCAGCAAGCTTTGGGACCAGGCAGGCTGGAACTAGATTCCTGCTTTGGTTTTTATTAGCCAGAGAGTTTGGAGAAAGACCCTTAACCCCTCTGAACCTGTGAAATGGGAGTACCATATTTCTTCAAGGATCAGAGTAAGAATCAGTAATAATGCTATTTATTACTATGTGCCAAGGCCAGGCATCAAGTAGGTAGGTACTCAAGAAATGAAAGTCTGAGCAAGAGTGAGACCCTGTCTCTACTAAAAATAAAAAACTAGCCAGGCATCGTGGTAAGCAGTTGTAGTCTCTGCTACTCGGGAGGCTGAGGCAAAAGGATTGCTTGACCCCAAGAGTTTGAGGTCTGCAAACTCTGATTCCATGCAGAGTAAGACTCTGTCTTAGAAAAACAAAATAAATAAAGATGTTTGTTGTAGTGTTATTTTATTAGCAAAATATTACAAACTGTCTATACAGCCACTGAGACAATTAAATAAAATTTGATGAATTCACAAAATCAATTACTTTGAATCTACTAAAATATTTTCAAACAGTACTTAATGACAAATATACTCAGATGATAATGCTAAATTACAACCCCTCACATTATAGACAGCATAATATCAATTAAGAAAGCAGAATCCATTTACTATACAAAAAGAAAGAAAGGTAATCCATATGCCAAAAGGTAAGAAGGAAGGAATATAGGTAACTTTGTTTTTTTCTCCAAATCTTTCTGAATTTTTCTAATTGTCTACAATGGGCATATATTTTTTAATAATCATGTTTGCTTTTATTGTGATAAAATATACATAATATAAAATATGCCACTTTCACCATTTTTAGGTGGATAGTTTAATTAATACTAATTTCAAGTTTTAGATTTTTATCAAGTTAGGACTCCAGAACTGTGGACCTTTCTTACACCACTGTCCTCTGAGAGTGGCCCTGGCAGTTACCGAAAGTAGATCACAGCTCCTGCTAGTGTCCCAGGAAATGGCTGATTAGCATATTCATTTTAATATGCACTAAATATGTATGTAGAGGACTTATAATTCACATACAAATGACTTTCCTATACATCTTTTAATTGATTCCTGTTTTATAGATAAATCAACTGAAGTCCAGAAATTCCAATGGCCTGCCAATGAGCAACTAGCTAAGAAGTGGCAGAGTTTAGATTGGGTCCTGCAACATCTGACTCTGTTACAAATGCTAACAAGGGGCCAGAGGGCAGCCATGCTGGTTTGGAAGCATGTAACCACCTGCTGAGGGTTGGCACTCCTGCCCTTCCGTGTAGGCAGTAGTTCCTCCCTGAAATCAGGGAGAATGTGAGCCCCCTCCATTCCCAAAACTCTTTATTCTGTCTCTGCTACTATCTCACACAAATGCAATTTCCAGGTGTTTTCTGCAATGCTTGTGACTCAGAAGAGTCGCCCTCAGGCTCCAGAATGCCCCCCAAATTCCTTCTGGAGAGGATACAAGGCGGGGATGTGGAGATCCGCTCCTCTCCACAGGACTGGCCTCATGCTGCAGCTTGTGTAATGAATCACCACACAAACTCAAGAGAAAACACCTTGTGTAACAGAAACCTGGCCAGAGGGAAGAGCTCCCTGGCCACGGGCCTGTGTGTCTGCTACGTGCTCAGGTCCAGTGGGGTAATGCCGCTTAAAGCAGCTCTTCAGTTTGCAGTAGTTAGTTCCACCATTTCTTGAATCCATTTTTTTTCCTTCTCTATTTTCATGTCCAATTCATTTATTGAACAATCATCATTATATTTTATTACCTACCAGGCACTATGTTAGGAGAAGATACTAAAACCAAAGATGATGGTAAGAATCTTATTAACCATCAAGCTCTGTGCTAAAGAACTTTACCTGCACTATCTAATTTAACCTTTATAACAACTCCACAAGATATGATTATTACCCTCATTTTATAAATTACAAAGCTGAGGCTCAGAGAGGATAAGACATTTGCACAAGATCATTCCTGGGTAAAGACGGCAAAATGATTCTAGATTTCAGAATCTTCCTACCCCACAAACTTTTTTTTCCCCCCAAGAGTCTCACTCTTTTGCACAGGCTAGTTCACAGCAACCTCAAACTCCTGGGTTCAAGTGATCCTCCTGCCTCAGCCTCTCAAGTAGCTGGAACTACAGGTGCCCACCACAGGGCCTGGCTAATTTCAGCACCCCCCACTTCCCATCACCACCCAACTTTTAACACAGTGAACAGCAAAAGTTAAAACAAAAAGGGTGGCGCCTGTGACTCAAAGGAGTAGGGCGCTGGCCCCATATACTGGAGGTGGTGGGTTCAAACCTGGCCAAAAACTCAAAAAAAAAAAAAAATTACTAGCAAATTCAACTTTGAGTACAAGAAATAATTATCTATCAGACTCTGCTTTCCCATAGATGATAGCTATAAACTCCAGATAAAATTTTTAAAAAATAAATAACAACACACACACACACACACACACACACACATATCTGGAAGCAATAAGCAGTAAATAGAAACATGCAGAATCTGGAGAGAAGTCAAATCTCAGAAAAATGAAATGGCAAGAAATGAGTTTTCTATTTTTGTAGTTTTTAGCCCGAGTACAGGCTGAGGTGGCACGATGTGAGAGAGCAAAACTCTGATAGTGTATGCTGGAAAGCAAGGGGTGGGGAGAGCCTGTAAAAAGTGAGCCGAAGTGAGGGAGACCCAGATTCTGTGTACAAACTCCCTCAAGGGTTGGTCAGATCCTGAGCCACGCATGCATAAAACAGATTCAAGGCTGCCTAAAGATGGGGGAAATGAATCAGGAGTTGAGCTACTGCCCACAAGGTAGTTTTGCAGTTTGAGTGCAACTGAGTTAATTGCTTGCTAAAAGAGAACAGCAGCACTCTCAGAGGAATATAACATGATGTGGAATCTTCATAACATCAAACATATAATGCCTAATATAGAATTCAAAATTACCATACAAAGAACCAGAAAGTGTCATCCAAGGTTAAGATGAAAAAAAAAAATCAACTGAGACCAACCCCAACATGGTCTAAATGTTGGAATTAGCTGATAAGGATTATCAAGTAGCTATTACAATGCATCTCGGTGAAATAAAGGAAAATTATACCCTCAATAAATGGAAGACAAGAAATATGGATTAAGAAATAGAAACTATATAAAAATAAAGAGCCAATGGGAATTCTAGAACTAAAAAACATAATATTTCTAAAAAGAGAGGATTTGTAGATCAGTAGAAAGTGTTCAATCTGAAGGACAAAAAAGTTTTAAAAAGAATGGAGTCTCAGCAACCTATAGGATAACATAAAAATATCTATATACCTGTGCTTTTTTAAAATTTTGTTTTAAATTTTCCAGAAAAGAGGTTACTAAATATACAAGTTTGCCTCAAGCTAATGTATCCTAAATCAAAATACATCAATATGACCATTTACACAATAATTCAAATAATTTGGTACTTCAGACTTTAAAATTGGATAACACAGAAACCTTTTAAAGACCAAGAAACTTTGGTAAAGCAAATCACCAGAGTATTTTTATTTCCACTACTTGTTATTTATATAATTATAGAAAAATCCCATTACAAAAAGATGACATGGGTGAATAAGGAGATGACCGGCTTGGACAGTCACGCCTGTCTCACTCTGTGTCCCAGCTTCACGTCTGACCTGAGCTGCTCCAAGAGGCCTGACTCAGCCACTCTGGAAGAGGGACTGAGAATAGAAAAAAATATTTGAAGAAATAATGGCTTAAATGTTCCCCAATATGGTGGAAGACATAAATTTATAGATTCAAGTTCGGTTAACCCCAAGCATCATAAATGTGAATAAAGAAATTCATAGGCATATCACAGTCAGACTGCTGGAAACTAAATTAAGGAGGAAATTTTGAAAGCAGCCAAAGAAAAACATGATGCATCCCATGGAGGAGGCATATGAATCACCTCTGATTCTCACCAGACTGTGAAGATCAGAGGACAATGGGCCATTTCTAAAGTACTTGAGAGGAAGAGGGAGGAGAATACCTAGCCACCCAGACTTCTTCATCTATTGAAGCTATCCTTCCAAAATGACATTTTAAACAATCTACCAGGAGTAACAAGGAAAGAGGTTCAAGATTAAGGCTTAACTGTTAAAAAGAAGGTATCAGAGAAAGAAACAGAAAGTCTGGAGTGGTGCCACAAGGAGCATATTCTCATACTAACCTTCCCTAGAAGTAGTGTGGAGGGAAACAGACAAAGTGGCAATATCCTGACGACATCCGGGAAACACGCACCCCATGTTCCCACTGGAAGAGAACCCAACTGAGAGGGTGAAAAGGCAGCTTGGAGAAAAATCAAGAGAAAGTGCTCATAAGCAGACACCACTACATGCCATTGTAAGACCATGCTGAGTAAAGAACTACAGCAAGGCTTGACAGCTTTAGGAACGTGTGCTAGGCTAGGGCAGGCACACAGGAATGGGTACATTCCCAGCTGGTGGCCCAGGTGCAGGTATCAAACAATTTCACGGGCTCTCAGAAAAGTACAGAGCCCAGGTCCTCCAGTAAAGGCTGTGCTGCCCCGCCCATCTCTGCCCATAGCCCCAAGTTGCAAAAAAAGATAGCAAGCAACTCCCAGCACTTATGTTGCAGCCCTGGTGGGGAGGCAACTGAGTTCTATATAAGATAGGGAGAATTTCAAGAGGAAGTCACCCATATGTCACCAAATAACATAACTAAGTAGCCTGTGTCGATTATGGACTAGATTAAGAAAAAAAGAAAAAAGAAAAAAAAAAAAACAGCAAAAGCTATGAAAACACTCAGTAAAGAGAAAAAATAATCCAATCTGGAAGAAAACATGGCCCAAACCACAGAACAGAAGAATACTCATCATGAGTTCATCACTCTCAAACATACATATATTCTAATGAAGAATATGACCTTTAAAAACACAAAAACAAAAGGGTAAAATAAGAGCATGAGCTAAAAAGGGAGTTAAAGTCCTAAAGAGACAAGTTGTTTGTTTGTAGCAAAATCCCACTTCACATCTAACTAATAACTTTGAAAAATATATGAGCAACAGAATAGACACAGCTGAACATCAAATTACTTTCACGGAATGAAACACTTGGTATAATCATAATGAAAATGAAAAGAAAGGGCTCGGCGCCCCTAGCACAATGGTTATGGTGTCAACCACATACACTGAGGTTGGTGGGTTTGAAACCCACATGGGCCTGCTAGACAACAGTGACAACTGCAACAAAAAATAGCCAGGCGTTGTGGTGGGCACCTGTAGTCCCAGCTACTTGGGAGGCTGAGGCAAGAAAATCACTTAAGCCCAAGAGTTGGAAGTTGCTGTGAGCTGTAATGCCACAGCACTCTACTCAGGGCAACATAGTGAGACTCTGTCTCAAAAAAAAAAGAAAGAAAGAAAATGAAAAGAAAGGACAAGGAATTTAAAACAAAAAATAAGAGACAAAAACAACCAAACATGAGGATTATTGGAGTCATGGAGGTTAGAGGGTTACATTAAATAAGTAGAGAAACTATTTAAAAATGTATTACAGGAAAAGTTCTCTAGGATGAGAAAATTAAATCTCTTAATCAAAAAGATGTAGTGTTTTCCAATAATACTGATGGAAAAAAATAGTTAGGCATATTCTTATTAATTAAAGTTGAAGGATAAGAAAAAAACAGATATCCAGCAAGAAAAATCCAATCTCCTCTCAGGGTAAAGAAAATTCAGGCTTTTTCTGCAACATTCAGTAGTAGAGAACAATGGAGTGATATCTACAAAGTCCCAAAGGAAAGAAAAAGTTATTCCAAAGTGCTAAATCCTATCAAGATGTCCTTCAAGTATAAATGCAAAAGGCAGACATGGACAAACATGCAAGAACTCAAGAATGCAACATGTTTGCATGAATCCTTCCTGAAAACATAAACTCTAACTGATCAAAATCAGGATAAAAAAACTCAGAAATAAATATCCTGAGAATGAACATCAAATCTACTTAAGTACAAGTATAAAACCAGTTTTTCTAAGCTCTTTACACATATTAATTTACCTAATCCCAGAGCCTATTACTAACTTCACTTTACAACAGAGGAAACAAAACACAGAGTGACCCATATGAAGGCCAAAGCCAGATGCAGAGTTCAAATTCACCCTCCCTTTTCCACCTACTAAACAGTATGAGGTTAAATTTTTCTACATGTACTTCACCCAAAACCACATATTGTAACAGAAGCAGATATGATAATTCAGATCTCTCCTGTTAAGCTAGACGTTAAAAGATTTATAAAAATGCAAAACAACGCAACTCTTTGCATTAATTTTTTTTGTTTGTTTTGGAAAGTAGTTATCTTTTATCAAAATGGTAATGTTAGTATGTTGATGTATGATTTGTGTAACTCTGTAATGGGTTTATTATTCATGTTAATATATGATGGATTTATCATTTTAAATAAATACTTTAAAAATCTAAAATTTTAACTCTTAGAACAGTAAATATATATAAATATGGCTCTTTGGGATCTCAATGATTTTTAAGTGTAAAAGGATCTAGAGACCCAAAACTTTGGAAAGTACTAGAGTAAAAAGTAGAAATAAAAGAATTTCTCAAATAGTTGACCAGGCACAGTGGCTCACACCTGTAATCTTAGCACTCTGGCAGACGGAGGTAGGAAGATCACTTGAGCTCAGTTCAAGACCAGCCTGAGCAAGACTAAGACCCCCATCTCTACTAAAAATAGAAAAATTAGCCTGGTGTTGTGGTGGGCTGTAGTCCCAGCTCCTCAGGAGGCTGAGGCAGGAGGATCACTTGAACCCAGGAGTTTGAAGTTGCTGTGAACTAGGCTGATGCCATAGCACTCTAGCCTGAGCAACAGAGTGCAACTCTTGTCTCAAAAAAAAAAAAAAAACAAAGAAGAAGAAGAAAAATAATTTGGCAAATAGTTTGTGGGATTGGTCCTAGGACCTACTCTCTTTTTTTTTTTTTTTGTGGAGACAGAGTCTCACTCTATCGCACTCGGTGGAGTGCTGTGGAGTCACAGCTCACAACAACCTCCAGCTCTTGGGCTCAAGCGATTCTCTTGCCTCAGCCTCCCAAGTAGCTGGGACTACAGGCGCCCACCACAGCGCCTGGCTAATTTTTGATGCAGTTTGGCCAGGGCCGGGTTTGAATCCACAGCCCTCGGTATATGGGGTCAGCTCCCTACTCGCTGAGCCACAGGCGCTGCCCAGGACCTACTCTCTTGATGGGGGTTCATGTCAGCCATGGGCGGTGGCTAATGCTTATAATCCCAGCAAGCTGAGGAAAGAGGATCACTTGAAGCCAGGAGTTCTGAGACCAGCCTGAGCAGCATAGTGAGACCTTGTCACTACAAAAACATAAAAAATTAGCCAGATGTGGTGGTGCACACCTGCAGTCCTAGCTATGCAGGAGGCTGAGGCAGGAGGATCATGCCACTGTACTCTATCCTGGACAACAGAGTGAGGCTGTATCTCTAAAAAAGTTCTAAAAAAAAAAATTTTTTTTTTTTTAAAGACAGCTGGGTAGATACCAACCTATGAGTCTGAAAAACAGAGTACTCTCAAAAGGAAGAGAAAATTTACAGGGAGTGATACCACAGGAATCAAGCAAGGCAGAATTTTCAAAAAGGAAAGAGACAACATCAGTGCATGATGTGAAGATTTCACTGGGTCATTAGTGACCTGCTGGGAGCATTTGAGAGGCAGTAAGAGAAGTCTTGGAGGTGGCAGGTATGGTCTCCCCTTGAAATGATAAACATGAGGTTGGTCAGAAGTTAGAAGAGTCAAGTTTATATGAGTGAGGAAAAACCCAGAGGAGAAGTAAACACTGAAAGCTCAGGAAAGTGGGGTGTCAGCAATAGAACAAGACCCTCCAAGAAGGACAGGATTGGCAGGGTATGGGATTTGCTCATGCCTAGTAGACATCAGGGTGCAGAAGGTAACCCCTGAAGATCTTTGGAGCCAAAGTGTCTGATTCAAGACTTGTCACTGCTATTTGCTAGGTCAGTGACTGGACCAGTGACTTAAGGTCTCTGCGCCTTGGTTTCCTCTTCTGAAAATATGGAGAGCAATGGTATTTACCTTAAAGAGTTGTTTAGGCAGCAGGAGTTAATGAACATCAAAAATTTAAAATACTACTGTTTGGCAAATCGAAAGTGGTCAGCCCACCACCATTACTGCTGAGACGGAAAGGAAGTGGAAACGCTGACATCTATAGCCCACCAAAGCTCTCAAAATTATTCTTTTTCAATTATTGTCTTCAACCACCCTTTGTTTATTGAAAAGTAGTTTAAAACTTCACAGTCACCTCTACAGGCTGGAGCTGGAATTCTGATGCCGACCAGCACTGACATGGAAGAGGTAGACAAGAGGACGGGATGGGAAGAATGTCACTCCCCATAATCAGCCATTGTTGTGATCCTCTCTGCTGTCTATGGGGTCCTCTGGTTAGCACTGGTTAGTCCCTTTGCCATTGAAATAGCAAGTGCTGAGTCGGTCCTAGGCTTGGGTGAGACTCTTCTGGGGGCTCCCAGGTGGGAGGTCAAGCTAGGCCCATGTGCTTCTACCCAAAATGCCTTCCCCTCATGCAGACAACCAGTAACAAGGCAAGGAGTGTTTATTGTGGGGGTGTTTGGGGCAGGGGTGTTCATGGATTGCTGGGGGCAACAGGACTGGTTCTGCTGCCTCTTAATAAGCCCCAAGAAGGTGGCTGTGCCTAAGTCGGCAGCTCTCTTTGGGGTGGCAGGAGGGGATTACTGGTCTATTAGAAAATCTATTACTTTCAGCTGTTGACCCTGGTGCCTGAGCAACAGGAAAAGTCCCCCCCGACCCCCTGCCTGTTAGGGGTCAATGGTGGAAAATGGGATAGGTGCTGCTGGCTGAGCCTAGAGCTATAAGAGATAAACTTTGGGAGGGAAATTAAGACTAGATAGATCTCCAGGCAATAATATTCTAAATAGTATTCTAACTTGGCCTAATCCTGGGGGTTAAGGAGAGTGTTTGGATGCTTTTATAATCACATAATCAGACATGTGTTTCAGAAAGATCAGCCTGGTGGGAGGCAAGAAGGATGGAGAGACTACAGAATGATTCAGAAGGGAGATGGTGAGGGCCTGCAGCAGGAGGTCAGGGAAAGGGCAGAGAGGGCGTCGGCCCTGTGGCACCTGCAGGAGCTCAGCACTGGGCACTGTGTGTGCTTGCTGTGCTTTGCCACCTGTTAGAACACCTCTTCCTCAACAGGGGCCCCGGGTCCAAAATGGCTACACTCGGCCAGAGAGACCCTTTTCTGTCTGTATCTGCCCCTGGGCCTGCTCCCTAGCCCCTGGCTATGGTCACAGTTTGGGTTTTTTAAAGTAGACACTAAAAGGGAGTTTAGGGTGTGTTTATTGGGGATCAACACCTCTGAAAGGAAGAGAGAAAAAGCAGGACCAGGCCCAGGAACAAGTTGACTGTGATGCAGGACAAAAGCTCTGGACAAGGACGTCCTGTCTGCGGCTCGGGTCAGGTGTAGGGGTCCTGGGCTTTGCACCTCCACTTCACTCAGCCACAACACGCAAGCTGCCCCAGGAAGGGCGTGAGCCAGAGTCTAAATTGCTGACCACCAGAGTCCCTGCAGCTGGCCAGCGAGCCCTCCCTAGGATCCAGGTGAGGCTTCTCACCTCCCACACCGGCCCTGCACTCCTCTCCAGCCTGCTCCTCCAGCTGCCACACCCACCTCTGCCACGTCTGACAGTCCAGGGAGCTTTGCCAGCAGGGCTTTGGAGAAGGAAGCAGGAAGAGCTTTAGGCTGGAAATGCTATTTATCTGTAATTGCAGCCCCAGGCGTCCATAATTAGAAAGGTAAATTTACTTCTAAAGAAATTACATAACGACATTTGGGTATTTTCTGCTTGCCCCATTAAGTCTGACATCCCCACTGCGTAACCTAAACTCAAGAGTGACAACCATCAAGAAAATGAGGACTTCTTGAACCTGGGACACCCCTCACACACCCAGATTTGGGGCTAACACTGATTAGGCCACTGTCTTGCCTGGGAAAATTTGAATTAAACTAGAAATGGGGTTTGAGGAGTAATTCCTCTGATTATCTGCAAGTCTCTCTGAGCGTTATCTTTGCAATCCAGAGTCCATTGCGTTTCCTGGTGCCCAGCAGGAATTCCATTGATGTTCTTGGAACGAAACTTCTGTAAGAATCTGATTGTCTCACAAAATTTATCTGAGATGAGCACAGCTCCCAAACCCCCAGTTATTACAGTCCTCTGAAAAGGGAAAAGCAGATCTTGGTTTTAGGAAAATGGATAGGCAGGCAGAGACTGCCTGAGATAAGGGGGCTCTTCCAGAAGAATAGTTTCTGACCTCAATTTATGACAAAAAGCCCTGAGGCTCTGGCCTGCTTGTCTCTAGTCCTGACCTGGTTGGTAAACTTTCATTTGTAGAGTAAACATATTTGTAATATCTAAGATGTGTGATGAATAGGATAACAGATGGGTTGCCTAACAGCAGGCCTGACACTTGAGGTGAGCGGACTATAGTTGTTCATCCTAGTAAATGGAGGTTTTTGTGTCACTACAGAGGGGAGATGGCACAGGAGGAGGGACAGTTAAGCCTGGAACCAAGAGGTCCTTTCCCCAGACACAGAAGAAACACATGTTGTTACCAGATGTTCCTTGGTTCAGTCATTCTGCAGACACTTAGGAAATGCCTACTACTTGCCAGGCACAATTCTAGGCAACACAGGCAGAGATTCTTGACCCTCATGGAGCTGACATTCTAGTGGAGGAGACACACAAGGAAAGTAAATAGTTGGTTAGATGCTGGTGAGTGTAAGCCAGGCGTGGTGGCTCACACCTGCAATTCCTTTTGAAGTGGGTGCCTTGCTTGACCTCAGGAGTTCAAAACCAGCCTGAGCAAGAGTGACACCCATCTCTAAAAAATAGGCAGGCATTGGAACAGAAACCTATAATCCAGCTACCCAGGAGGCTGAGACAAGAGGATCACTTGAGCCCAAGAGTTTGAGGTTGCTGTGAGCTATGATACCAGGCACTTTACTGAGGGCGACAAAGTGAGACTCTACCTCAAAGGAAACAAAAGAAGGTGATGAGTGCTGTAGAAAAATAGCAAAGAGGTAGAGCATTGAATGAGATGGAGAATAAGGAAGGGAAGTGGGTGTAGAAGAGAGGGCAGGTTGCAAACAAATACAGAGGGCCATGTTAGGAAGTAAGATTGGTGAAGGTGCTGGACACTGAGGGGGAGAGGATAGGAGTTGTGGGGGAGAGGGAGCAGTCCCACAGCTAGAGAAGTGCCTTCAGCAGCACCTCCCTGGTTCAGCCTCTCCCAGAAGCTCAGAAGCCCAGGGAGGCTGGGTGAGTGAGCAAGGGGCCGAGGGGCACAGACAGGGCACTCTGAATGAAGGAGGAGATCTGTGAGAGGAATTCCTGCCACCATCCTGTGAGCCTGGTGCACAAGAATCTGTTCCAGGGCAGATGATGTAGTTTTCTGTGGGACAAGTCTCAGCAGGCTGTTGCTGTTGCAGGGGGTTGCATAAAACTGTACTTTCCTAGGTCAGCCAAGATCCCTCGGACCTTACAACATGACTGAGGTAGATTTAGCCATAGGTTCTTTAAAGAGGTAATTAAGGTTAAACAAGGTCATTAGGTGGGCCCTAATCCAACATGACTAGAGTCCTTATATGCCGAAGAGGAGTTTAGGAAACAGACACTCAGAGAGGAAAGACCATGTGAAGATGCAGGGACCAGATGGTCATTTACAAGCCAAGGGGAGAGAGGCCTCAGAAGAAACCAACCCTGCCACCATCTTGATCTTGAACTTCTAGCCTCCAAGATTGTGAGAAATAAACTTCCATTGTTAAGCCACCCTGTAGTACTTTGTTATGGCAGCTCTGGCAAACTATCAAACTGAGGTATACCTTTAGGTATAAAATATATGGAAAGAAATAGATATCCCTTTTTAATCACAACTTTTAATAGTGTATAAATACTATTATGCACTTGCTTTGCTTTTTTTGTTTTTTCATTTAAAACTGCATCTTAGAGATCATTCCAGGTCAGTACCCATGGAACTCCTTTATTCTTTTTAAAGACTGCAGAATATTCCATTGTATGGATGTTTGGTAATTTATTTAACCTTTTTTTTTAAATTTCAGAATAATATGAGCATTTGCGTTTGTTAGGTAAGGTCCCTGTTGTAGTGGTGTCCCTCACCCAGGGGGTGTGCCGTGCTCCATTAGGTGGGAGCACACCAATGCTCCTCCTCTCTCACCCCTGCTTTCTCTCCTTTCTCCCCAGCTTGAATTAAATTGAGCTGTTCTCCTGTGTTCGTCTACTGGCTTCACATTAATTTCAATACATTGCATACTTGCTTTTCTGTTCTTGTGATACTTTCCTGAAAAGAATGTTCTGCAATTCTATGCAGGTTAGTATAAAAGGAAAGTTTCAGAGTGGAGGCGATTCCTGAAGTACCAGTTAAAGTCAGCCAGGTAGGAAGCCATTCCAGGCAGGTTAAAGGGCATAAAATTTAGAACATTGCACACTTGAAACGTGAAGGAAAAACAGGAAGTTTGAGACTGAGAAATGGGAAAGTGGGAAAGAATATAGCAGGAGAGCCTCAGCTCCAGGTCTGTAAATGGGCCAGTCATACCTGCCTCTGGTGTATAGGCTGGGGTTCTACTCCAGCCCCACAGGTATGGTCCATCAGCCCCTCTCTGGGCTTCCGTCCCCTCAAGCAACCTGCTGTTACAAAGAGAGGCAAGACAAAACAAAATGACTTTAAAATACCTTTATTGATTTTTCTGATTACATTACATAATAGAAAACCCTTCATAGAAAATTCAAGCGATATTGAGCACTATGAAAAAATTTCAAAGAACAAAATACTAACTCCCAGAAATTAGTCATTGTTACTATTTTGTTGGAAATCTTTTCAGCGTTCTCCCCCAAAACACACCCTAAATATTACACATACACAAAATATTAATTTTAAATCCATATACCATATACATGTAATACCTAAATATTTAATATGAATCATATATTTTTCACTAAAAAATACTTATAGAAATTTTCATGCCAATGAATCTAGGACTGCATTATTCTGGCTATTGTCTACATAACGTCTCACTCTGGAGCTATTAGGATTCATTGACTAATTCTCTATTATGGACACTTAAGCTGTCATACAAACATTGCTACAATGAACAACCTTGTATATATATTTGTGTACATCAGGTTATTATATTTTTGGTGTAATGATACTTATTGATTAATCAGCTCAAGGTTGAACTAACCCCAGGTTGACCAGGTTTTCCTAAGTAAGGACAACTTCTAGTGGGTCCCTTAGACCCACTTGCCTCCCTCTACCCTTGCACAATTTTCAGTCTAAAGAATTTATTCCTCAAATCTCCCTCATCTCCAGGTCTCCCAGACTTGTTCTGTGCAGAATGGGCAGCACCTCCCTCTCAGCGGGTGGAATGGAGACACTGCTGAGATGATCACTGGTAGCTTTTCCTCCCCACTCTGGGTTTTTGTGATGAAGTTAGAATCCCAAAGGTTCTTCCTGGGCTCTTTCTTAGGAACTTAGACATTTTCTTCCAAGCCCCCAAAGACTTGAGGCTGCCCGCTAGATGAGTATATGTTCAAAAATAACCCCTTTCATCTGCTACTTCACATATGCAACTACAGAGTGAACACTGAGGTTACTGTGTTGGACTGTAGATTCTTGTCATTGGAGAAGGTAACACTGAATGTTTCATCTAGTCACTAAGAACGTCAGGATATGCAGTGTCACCAATGGTTGACATTTGGGGGGACCAAGAACTCCCCCAGTAGATCCTACAGTAAGTGACTCCTGCAATATGAGCTTCAACTTCCTCACGTATAAAAGGAGATGGTCAGGCAGGAAGGTTCCTGCAGGCCCCATGGCGCCAAATGGACGGAAGAGCATATTTCTTGAGGACAATTTTCCTATAGTTTAATTAGAAATAAGAGATATAAATTTATGAAAAATTCGGCTATTTATTACCTCAACAGCAGCTCAGGGCCATAGGGAGGGAAATGTCCCACGGATGTTCTTAGTAATCAGACAATCAGCATAGAGGAGGGAGCTCTGAGGACATGCATGTGGAAGCAGGCAGAGGTGGCCAGGGCTGAGTCCTGGGGACTTTGTCTCACTGACTCAGGGGTGTGGTTTAACTTGTCACAATGAAAGGAGAAAAGGCAAATAGGGGAATAGGGCAGCCTATAAACAAAGGAAAAGAACCACAGAGAAGGACCGTTAAGGACAGTGCAAAGAAGAGAACCTATTTGCAAAGAAGAAATCTGACCCTGGAGCCTGTCTCTAGTTACATCTGTGAGGTTTCAGGTTCCCAGGACTCTATTCTTCTATATCTGTCCCTAGATCACCCTGGATGCATTTGAAGCATCCATCTCCTTACACCCTTCCCCTACTTGGTGAACTCACCGTCCCCTCACCCCATGACTGGACTAGAGTTCACATTCATACACAGTGGTGACTGCATAACTAGAAATGTTAGTGATTCCAGGGGGAACCAGGCAATATCAGTGAATATCCAAATCCAAATCTTACTTGGATTTGTCAGCTGTTTGCTATCGTGAGGAATGCCACTAACAAAATTCTTGTGTATTGGGTGGTGCCTGTGGCTCACAGAAGTAGGGCACAAGCCCCATATGTCAGAGGTGGTGGGTTCAAATCCAGCCCCAGCCAAAAACTGTAAAAAAAAAATTCTCGTGTATCTTAGTGTTTGTGTACAACTGTCTATCTTGAGCATTTACCTACAAGAGGAACTTCAGGGTCACAGAGAGTGTGTGAACTTTCATCTGTAGGAAGCAATGCCAAATTGGGTTTCCAAAGTGACTGCACACATTTGTACTTCTAGTAGCAGTGTATAAAGAATCCTCAGGACCCATATCTCTTCTCCCATGCTCAGGATCACACTTTTCAATTTTTGCCAAGCAAATCACTAGGGACCAGGTTTTACTTTTCAAGTTGTTAGTTCAAAGACTACATGTATGGAGGGAACCCATCCCCATGGTTCTGGTAGTAGTAGGTGTGTGGTACAGATTCTCAGGTGAGACTTTTTTCCCTTGCCAGGATATAAGCTAAAACAGATTTGCTCTGTTTTTTTCTAGGGTAGGTGGGGGAAAGTGTTGCTTTCTCGTCCACTGTCCTTAATATCCACCTTATACGGGCATAGGCCTTTTCTCCTTTCATTGTGACAAGTTAAACCACACCCCTGAGTCAGTGAGACAAAGTCCCCAGGACTCAGCTCTTGGTAATTTGTCTGGGTATCTCTCTTTGTATTTTGGGCCCTTGGTGAATTTCTTTACTTTTCTGTTAGTTCAGCTGTGCATTTGAGTGAATATTTTACTCAACTCATTTAGAGATTTTGCACAGGAAACTATTTCAGATTATTTAGTCTGCCATTTCTGGAAATGGGCTTCTCTGTGGTTCTTTTCCTTTGTTTATAGGCTGCCAGTGCCCTATCCCCCTATTTGCAGGAATTTCTGGAGCTTTGTTCTTTTTTCCAGCTTGAGAGGTAGAAATCTCCTCCAAGAGAATAAGTTTCTTTCTATGTTGGGTGGGTGGTCATATCTGGGCCTTTTGTTCAGCTGTAGGGAAGGGATCTGCTCCATATACCACCTTGTGAATCCCTCTCAAGTTCTTTATGTAATTGATAAGCTGATCCCAAAATTCATACGGAATTGCAAGGGACCCCAAAGAGTTAAAACAATCTTGATAAAAAAAAAAGTTGGAGGATTCACTTCCCAATTTTAAAACCTACTACAGAGTTACCATTGCCAGGATAATGTGGTGCTGGCAAGAGGCAAGATAAACAGATCAATGGAACAGAATCAAGAGCCTCAGAATAAATCCTACATTTATAGCCAGTTGATTTTCAGCAAAGATGCTTAAACAATTCAATAAATGTGCTGAAACAACCTGGGCTCTTACCTCACACCATACACAAGAGTTAACTCAAAATAGGTCCAAGACCTAAACATACAAGGTAACATTAGAGAACTCTCATCAGAAAATGTGGGGGAAAATCTTTGTGACTTAGGATTAAGCAATGATTTCTTAAATAAGAGGGCAAAAGCACAAGTAACAAAAGCAAAAATAAATAAATAAAACTTCATCAAAATTAAAAACTTCTGTGCTTCAAAAGACATGTTGTGGGCTGAATTCTATGCCCTCAAAATTTATATGTGAAAGACCCACCCTCCTGATCCCTCAGAATGTAACTGTATTTGGGAACAGAGTCTTTACAGTGGCAATTAAGTAAAAAAAAAAAAAAATTCATTAGACTGGGCCCTAGTCCAATATGACATGTATCCTTATAAAAAAGGGAAATTTAAAAGGCTTAAGGAGGTGGAGGCAAAAGGACTGACTGGAGCCAGCTTTCCATAGAGGAAAAGAGGAGCCTGTCCAGAAGGAGAGTTAAAAGACAGAACTTTTGGCTCAGTGCCTGTGGCTCAAGCAGCTAAGATGCCAGCCATGTACACCTGAGCTGGCGGGTTCAAATCCAGCCTGTGCCCGGCAAACAACAATGACAGCTGCAACCAAAAAATGACCAGGCATTGTGGTGAGCACCTGTAGTCCCAGCTACTTGGGAGGCGGAGGCAGGAGACTTGTTGAGCCCAGGAGTTGGAGGTTGCTGTGAGCTGTGATGCTACAGCACTCTACCCAGGGGGACAGCTTGAGACTCTGTCTTAAAAAAAAAAAAAAAACAATAGGACAGAAGTTTAGCAAGTAAACTGATGGTTTGGGGCTGAGCCAAAAAAGAAGGTTGAAGAATGCACATCAACCCTGCTGAGACAAGCTGCGACCCCAAGGATACAAACAAAAGGTACAAAATCCATTGCCAAGCAGACAGGAGTTCCCTCCCCTATGACAATGGCTAGCAGTTATTTCTACAAACAAGCAAGCAGAGTTCAAATGTCCTCCCATTTTATCCCACGGGAGAGACCCTCAACTGGGCCTCCTTCCCCTATTAGGGTGCCATGGCAATCCTGCCAAGCATAAAACTGTATAAAACTTTATATATTCTCTACCTGCAATTCTGAACTCCCAGCACTCCCCTCCACTCTCACTCTGAGGTTTGGAAGCCTGTCCCCCATGGAGTCCAGATTCTTGGGCATTTTCTCAAGAGGTGTGGACAGGGTGTGGGATGTTGCAAGTCTGTGCTGATTCTGCGGCACAGGGGTAAGAAGAAAATGGTGGACTGAAGGAACCATACAGGAAAGGGAGAGGTGGTGCCCCCTGGCACAGAGCAGCAGCAGCAGCAGGATCAATAAGGCTCACACCACTGGAAATATTTTGGAAGGATACTACCTACCTCTCTGGGCAACCAGAGAAAGCCGAGCATCTTCTCCCATGGCAGACACTGGCAGAATAGATCTGGGATGGTAACACAGACCCCATGAGCAAAGGGTATGCCTGAGGTGGTACCAGCCGGGGTGAAGCACAGTGAGATGGAGAATTGAAGACGCATGCACAGAGATGGCATACTCCCAGGGTGGGGCTGAGCCAGAGGACTGAACTCAAACAGTGTCTGGTCCACAGGGGAATATAGCCAGGGCAGAATCACAAATTTTGCACAAATATAAGTGACAGCAACATCAATCAGGGGCAGGGCTGCAACTGAGTGTACCACCCCAGCTTCCATTAACCACCAGAAGTTGTCAGGCCTCAGCTTCCCCTGCCAGATGGTGCCAGCCTCAGCTTGGCTGAGGAGAAATAAGACCTCTCTATGACTCAGGCAGGCTCAAACCCCTGGAGAATCCGCTCATTGGAGGGAACTGGGTCATAGCTCTGCAGGGTTACCAGTGACTGGGTATGACAGAGGTGAAAGGTAGGGAAGGAGGCATCAACCTTCCCAGACCAATTCATTTTCTGGGAGGGTCCTTCTGACTCTACACAGAACCAGAATGAGTCATACTGGAGCAGTCAGAAGACCCCTGTTATCTAGTTGCCAGAGACCTTTTGCACTCCATCACATGAGATTGGGTGCTGTCTGGAACAATTGATTTGGATCTCTCAAACTGGACCAATCACCTGAAGGCTATCCAAACTGGTACCTTGGGTGTGTGGTTCTGGGAAGGATTTTCCTTTTCCAGTTGTTGGGTTTGAGGTGACTTAATTGCTGGTATATCTTCACAGCTGAGACTTCAACCCAGAGTAACTAATTCACTAGGGTAGGACAGAGACCAGCTGAAAACAAGACAGAGCCAATTAGCCCCACCACACCAAGTAAGTCCCCATTGTCTCAGGCCGTAGCACTATATGGGTTCTTTGCAAAACTCTAGGGAAAAAGGTAGAGACACCGGTCACAGCTTTTGGGTAAAGGGCTGGTTAATCACTACTCCAGGAGCTCCCCAACCCAACTTCACCTTATCTGTTCATCTAGCAAAATGGTGTAAAATAATCATGGGGAAGAATCAGCGGAAAACCCCAGTAACATGAATAACCAGAGTAGATGAACTCCCCCAAGGAACGATACAGCAGGCACAACTGAAGATCCCACTCACAGAAAAATGGCTGAGATGTCAGAAATTGAATTCAGAGTTTGAATTGCAAATAAGATTAATAGACTGGAGGTACATTTGGAATTAGAAATTCAAGGAGCAATTCAAAAGTTGTCTCAAGAATTCAATGAATTCAAAAACAAAATCACCAAAGATTTTGACACACTGAGACAAGAATTTGCAACCCTCAAAGATCTGAGAAATGCTGAATCCCTCAGTAACACAATGGAGCAAGCAGAAGAAAGGATTTCTGACATTGAAGACAAAGCTTTTCAATGCTCCCAAGCACTCAAAGAGGAAGAGAAATGGAGAGCAAAAACAGATCATTCTCTCAGAGAGCTTTGGGATAATTCAAATATTATAAAACTAATATTCACTTTATTGGAATTCCCAAAGGTGATGAAGTTGCTTGACAAAGCACAGAGGCCTTTTTTCATGAGATTATGAAGGAGAACTTTCCAGACATGCTAAGAGATTCTGAAATTCAGATAGCAGACAGTTTCAGAACCCTAGCACGACTCAACCTGAATAAGATATCCCCCAGGCACATCATAATTAACTTCACTAAAGTTAATATGAAGGAGAAAATTCTGAAAGCAGCCAGATGGAAGAAAATCATAACCTACAAGGGGAAGAATATTAGAATGACTACAGATCTCTCTGCTGAAAGCTTTCAAGCTAGAAGAGGATGGTCATCGGCTTTTAAACTCCTAAAACAAAATAACTTTCAACCCAGGATCCTATATCCAGCTAAACTGAGTTTCATTTATGATGGAAAAATTAAATACTTTAATGACATTCACAGTTGTAGAAATTTAACCAGCTCCAGATCTATCCTCCATAATGACCAGCACAATCCTCCACCACAAAAGTAAACTCACTCAGAAACCTTTGATCAAATTCCAACTTCCACAGTGGCAAAAGGATTAAAAATGTCCACTGGGCAAAATTCCACCAGGCTTATCAATAGCCTCAATTAATGTGAATGTCTTAAATCGTCCCCTAAAGAGGCACAGGTTGGCTGACTGGATATAAAAACTCAGGCCAGAAATCTGCTGCATACAAGAATCTCATCTTACCTTAAAAGATAAATTTAGACTCAGGATGAAGGGATGGTCATCTATATTTCAGGCAAATGGAAATCAGAAAAAAGCAGATGTTGCGTTTTTATTCGCAGATACAATAGGCTTTAAAACAACAAAAGTAAGGAAAGATAAAGATGGTCACTTCAGGGTAATACTCAATGTGATGAGCTTTCAATTATTAATATTTATGCACCCAATCAAAATGTGCCTCAATTTATAAGAGAGATTCTAACAGACATGAGCAACTTGATTTCCTCCAGCTTCATAATAGTCAGAGATTTTAACACTCCTTTGGCAGTGTTGGATAGATCCTCCTAAAAGAAGCTAAGCAAAGAAATTTTAGTTTTAACTTAAACATTCAACATTTGGACTTAAGAGACATCTACAAAACATTTCATCCTAACAAAACTGAATACACATTCTTCTCATCAGCCCACGGAACATACTCCAAAATTGATCACATCTTAGGTCATAAGTCTAACCTCAGAAAATTTAAAAGAATAGAAATTATTCCTTGCATGTTCTTGGACCATCATGGAATAAAAGTTGAACTCAGTAACAACAGGAATCTGCATACTCATACAAAAACATGGAAGCTAAATAACATTAGGCTGAATGATAGCAGGGTCATAGACAAGATTAAGAAGGAAATTACCAAATTTTTGGAACAAAAGGATAATGAAGACACAAATTATCATACCTCTGGGATACCTTAAATGCAGTCCTAACTGGGAAATTTATAGCATTGCAAGCCTTCCTCAAGAGAACAGGAAGAGAGGAAATCAACAACTTAATGGGACATCTCAGGCAACTGGAAAAGGAAGAACATTCCAATCCCAAAACCAGCAGAAGAAGACAAATAACCAAATTTAGAGCAGAATTAAATGAAATTGAAAACAAAAGGATTATAAAACAGATCAATAAATCAAAAAATTGGTTTTTTGAAAAGGTCAATAAAATAGATAAACCTCCAGCTAACCTAACCAGGAAAAAAAGAGTAAAATCTCTAATTTCATCAATCAGAAATGGTAATGATGAAATAACAACAGACTCCTCAGAAATTCAAAAAATCCTTAATGAATATTATAAGAAACTTTATTCTCAGAACTATGAAAATCTGAAGGAAACTGACCAATACTTGGAAGCACGCCACTTTCCAAGACTTAGCAAGAATGAAGTGGAAATGTTGAACAGGCCTATATCAAGTTCTGAAATAGCATCAACTATACAAAATCTCTCTAAAAAGAAAAGCCTTGGAACAGATGGCTTCATGTTCGAATTCTACCAAACTTTTAAAGATGAACTAGTACCTATATTACTCAACCTTTTCCAAAGTATAGAAAAAGAAGGAATACTACCCAACACATTCTATTAAGCAAACATCATCTGGATCCCTAAACCAGGAAAAGACCCAACAAGAAAAGAAAACTATAGACCAATATCGCTAATGAATATTGATGCAAAAATATTCAACAAGATCCTAACAAACAGAATCCAGAAATACATCAAACAAATTATATACCATAACCAAGAAAGCTTTTATCCCAGGGTCTCAAGGCTGGTTCAATACACATAAATCTAAAAATATAATTCAGCACATAAAGAAATTAAAAAAAAAAACCATATGATTCTCTCAATTTATTCAGAAAAAAGCTTTTGACAATATCCAGCATCCATTCAAGATAAGAAAACTTAAGAAAATGGGTATAGAAGGGACATTTCTTAAACTGATAGAGGCCATCAACAGCAAACCCACAGCCAATATTGTACTGAATGGAGTTAAATTGAAATCATTTTCACTCAGATCAGGAACCAGGCAAAGTTGCCCATTGTCTCCACTGCTTTTTAACATTGTAAAGGAAGTCTTAGCCATCACAATTAGGGAAGAAAAGGCAATCAAGGGCATCCATATAGGGTCAGAAGAGATTAAACTTTCACTCTTTGCAGATGATATGATAGTATATCTGAAAAACCCCAGGGACTCAACCACAAAATTCCTTGAAGTGATCAAGGAATACAGCAGTGTCTCGGGATACCAAATCAATACTCACAAATCTGTAGCCTTTATACATACCATCAACAACCAAGCTGAAAAAACAGTCAAGGACTCTATTCTGTTCACAGTAGTGCCAAAGAAGATGAAATATTTAGAAATTTACCTAACAAAGGACGTGAAAGATCTCTATAAAGAGAGCTATGAAACTCTAAGAAAAGAAATAGCCTAAGATATTAATAAATGGAAAAACATACCATGCTCATGGCTGGGAATAATCAACATTGTTAAAATGTTCATACTACCCAAAGCAATATATAATTTTAATGCAATCCCTATTAAGCTCCATTGTCATACTTTAAAGATCTCGAAAAAATATTATTTTTTTAATATGGAAACAGAAAAAACCTAGAATAGATAAGACATTACTCAGAAATAAAAACAAAACAGGAGGAATTAAGCTACCAGATCTCAGACTATACTATAAATCAATAGTGATCAAAACAGCATGGTACTGGTACAAAAACACAGAGGTAGATGTATGGAACAGAATAGAGAACCAAGAGATGAATCCTGTTACTGTTATTTGATCTTTTAGAAGCCAATCAAAAACATTCAGTGGGGAAAAGATTTGCTATTTAACAAATCATGGTGGGTGAACTGGCTGGCAACCTGCAGAAGACTGAAACTGGACTCACACCTCTCACCATTAACTAAGATAGACTCTCACTGGATTAAAGATTTAGACATGAATCTATAAAAATACTAGTAGAAAGTGCAGGGAAAACTTTTGAAGAAATTGGCCTGGGTGAATATTTTATTAGGAGGACCCCGAGGGCAATTGAAGCAACATGAAAAATACACTACTGGAACCTGATCAAACTAAAAACCTTCTGCACAGCCAAAACACAGTAAGTAAAGCAAGCAGACAACCCTCAGAATGGGAGAAGAT
>CAUYON010003965.1:0-15991 GCA_963573935.1 Arctocebus calabarensis
ACCTACGGTGCATCTTAGAAGGGTACAGGCGAACCTTACTAAATGCAGAATACAAATGTCTTCATATAATAAGTGAGAAAATGCCAGGAAGGCTATGTTAATCAGTTTGATGAAAATAGTTCAGATTGTATATGAAACCAGCACATTATACCCCTTGATTGCACTATTGTACACAGCTATGATTTAATAATAAAGACAATAAAAAATAAAATAAATAAATAAAAATAAAAGCATAAAAAAAAGAAGTCATCAATAATGAATTAGACAATGGAGAAGAAAGAACCTCAGAGCAAGAGGATAAAGATCTTGAGCTAACACAGGCAATGAAAGAGGCAGAAAAGAAGAGAGAGAAAGTAGAATATTCACTCAGAGAATTATGGGAATTCATGAAGCATTCAAACATATGAATTACAGGTATTGCAAAAGGAATGAAGAATGACCCAGCAGAATGGAAGCCCCACCAGAGGATATCATAAATGAAAATTTTCCAAGTATCACGAAAGATTCCAACACCATCTTTCCAGAGGAATATTGAACCCCAGGTCATCTCAACTCAAATAGAGCTTCTCTAAGACACATTGTCATGAATCTGTCCAGAATCAAGACATAAGACAAAATTCTATAAAGCATCCTGGAGTAAGTACCAATTGACCCAGAGGGGCAGATTCATCAGGATAACATTAGACTTCTGAACTGAAACTTTTCAAGTTGGAAGAGAATGGTCATCAACTTTTAACCTTCTTAAATAAAATAATTTTCAGTCCATAATTCTATATCTTGCTAAGCTAAGCTTTGCAATTGATAGAGAAATGACATCTTGTGCTGATATGCAAACATTGAGGAAATTTGCCACAATAAGACAAGCTCTACAGGAAATACTTGGCCCAAGTATATAGGCCTCCACACTGACAATCACAATGGACCACCAGGAAAGTAAACACCCAGAAACTAAAAGACAAAGCCTACCTTCCACATTAACATAAAGGATAAAACAAAGTAAGAGTCTTTAACAAAATAAGATGAATAGAACTCTACCACACTTATCAATTATATCAACAAATGTTAATGGCTTGAATTCCCCCATTGAAGAGGCATAGGCTGACTGATTGGATAAAAAAGCACAAGCCATTCACATGTTGTCTCTAGGAAACACACTTAGCCTCAGAGACCAAAACAAGACTCAGTGTGAAGGATGACAAAACAATATTTCAGGCAAATGGAAATCAGAAGAAAGGAGATATCACAATTTTATTTTCAGATGTGAGTGGATATAAAGCAACTAAAGTCAAACAGTACAAAGATGGACACATCATACTAGTCAAGAGAAAAATAAAACAAGAGGACATTTCAATTCTAAATGTTTATGCACCCAATTTAAATGTTCCCAGATTTATGAAACAGACCTTAATTGTTCTGAGTAATATGATATCATATAACACCATAATAGCAGCATACTTTAACACCTCTTTTATAGAACTAGACATATCCTTTAAATGAAAACTTAACAAAGATATAAGGGATGTAAACATGACCCTAGAACAAATGTGGTTAATAGACATATACAGAACTAATCATCCCAAAGCTAAAGAATATGCACTCTTCACATCAGTCCTTGGAAACATTCTTCAAAATAGATCATATCCTAGGACACCACTCAAACTTCAACAAAATCAAAAGAATTGAAATTATACCTTGTATCATCTCAGACCACAACACAATAAGGGTGAAACTCAACTCGAGGAAAATTTTCGTGCTCACATAAAGGCATGGAAATGAAACAACCTTATGTTGAATGACAGTTGGCTCAAGGAAGAGATAAAAAGAAAATCATTAATTTCCTTGAGCATAACAACAATGAAGACAGAAGCTACCAAAACTTATGATATACTGCAAAAGTAGTCCTAAGAGGGAAACTTATCACATTATATGCCTACATCCAAAAAACAGAAAGAGAGCACATCAAAAATCTAATGACTTATCTTAAATAAGTAGAAAAGGAAGAGCAATCCATTCCCAACCTGGAAAAAGAAAAGGAATAACAAAATTAAATCAGAAATAAATGAAATTGAAAAAAAAATTCAGAAAATTAATAAAACATAAAGTTGTTTCTTTGAAAATATAAATAAAATTGATACATCTTTGGCCAGATTAACTAGAAACAGAAAACTAAAACCTTTAAAAACATCAATCAGAAATAAAATGGGGGAAATAACAACTAATACAACAAACATACAAGAGATTATTTCTGAATGCTACAAAAATCTCTATGCCCCCAAATCTGACAATGTGGAGATGATGGTCCAATACCTGGAATCACACCATCTCCCTAGAATTAATCAAAAAGAAATAGATCTCTTGAACAGACCAACATCAAGCAATGAAATTAAAGAAGCAATTAAAAAGCTTCCAAAAAAACAAAGCTCTGGCTTTACACCAGTATTCTATCAAGCCTTCAATGAAGAGCTTGTGCCTATACTACAGAACTTATTCCAAAACATTGAGAAGGAAGGAAAGTTCCCTACCATGTTCTATGAAACAAACATCACCCTGATACCAAAACCAGGAAAGGATCCAACTATAAAGGAGAACTACAGACCAATTTTGCTAATGAACATTGATGCAAAAATACTCAACATCATAGCTAATAGATTACAGCTACACATTAAAGAAATTATACATCACAATCCAGTAGGTTTCCTCCAAGGGATGTAATTCTGGTTTAACATATGCAAATCCATAAATGTAATTCATTATATCAATAGAAGCAAAAATAAGGACTAAATGATCCTCTCAATAACAGAAAAATCATTTGATAAAATTCAGAATCCTTTTCCTACAAGAACACTTAAGAAAGTAAGCAAAGGTAGCACATTTCTTAAGCTGATTAAAGTCATCTATGACAAACTCGCAGCCAATAACATACTGAATAGTGTAACACTTAAAGCTTTTCCACTTAGAACTAGAACCAGACAAGGATGTCCACTATTGCCACTACCATTCAACATAGTTCTGGAAGTTCTAACCAATGCAGTCAGGCAAGGGAAGGATATTATGGGCATCCAAACAGGGGGAAAAAAGGACAAACTCTCACTCTTTGCCAATGATATGATCTTATCTTAGAAAACACCAGAGAATCGACCACAAAACTCCTGGAAGTGATCAGGAAATACAGTAATGTCTCAGGGTATAAAATCAGTGCCCACAAATCAGTAGCCTATGTATATGCCAATAATAGCCAAGTTGACAAGAAAATCAAGGACACAATTCCCTTCACAGTGGCTTTAAAAAATGAAATACTTAGGAATATACCTAACAAAATACCAACATAATACTTTGAAGAACTGAAAAAAACAGTACTTCGTTTTGTATGGAACCAGGAAAAAAAAAAAAAAAACATGTATCCAAGGCTATTCTTAGTAATAAAAACAAAGCTGGAAGCAATCTTAACTTTAGCAGACTTCAGGCTATGTTACAAGTCCACTGTAATCAAAACAGCATGGTATTGGCACAAAAATAGAGACATATACATATAGAAAGGAATAGAAAACCAGGAGATGAAACCAGTCTCTACTTGCCATCAGATATTTGATAAACTAAACAAAAGCATACAGTGGAGAAAAGAATCCCTATTCAACAAATGGTGCTGGCAGATCTGGCTAACCACATGTAAAAGACTGAAACTGGATTCATACCTTTCACCACTTACAAAAATTATCTCAAGATAGATAAAAGATTTAAATCTAAGACATTAAATGATAAAAATCTTAGGAAAAGTGTGGGAAAAACTTGATGTCAAACTGGGGATAGATTTTATGACAAAGAATTCAGCAGCAATTGCAACAACAATAAAAATTAACAAATGGAACTTAATTAAACTGAAAACATTCTACGCAGCTAAGGACACCATAAGTAAAGCAAAAGACAATGTTCAGAATGGGAAAAGATATTTCCAGGTTATGAATCTGACAAGGTGTTAATAACTAGAATCTACAGAGAACTCAAGTTATTCCACAAAACAAGAGCAAATGATCCCATCTACCACTGTGCAGGAGATATGAACAGAACCTTCTCTGATGAAGACAGATGGATGGCTAACAAACATTTGAAAAAATACTCATCATCCCTGATCATCAGACAAATGCAAATGAAAATGACCTTGAGATATTACCTAACCTCAGTGAAAATAGCCCACATCACAAGTCTCAAACTTTCAGATGCTGGCATGGATGTAGAAAGAAAGGAACACTTTTACACTGTTGGTGAGACTTCAAACTTATACAAACTCTTTGAAAAGAAGTATGGAGAATACTCAACAGATGCAATTTAGAACTCCCATTTGATCCCACAATCCCACTAGTAGGCATCTGCTCAGTCACAAAAAAAAAAAAAAAATCATTTTATCATAAGGATATTTGCACTAGATTGTTTATCAAAGCACAATTTACAATTTCCAAAATGTGGAAACAACCTAAACACCCACCAACCTAGGAATGGATGAACAGACTGTTGTATATATATACCATGGAGTACTATTAAGCCATTGAGATCTTAAGATAGAAACTGTACATCTTTTGTATTAACTTTAACTGAATTGGACCAAATTCTTCCTAATAAAGTATCACAGACTGGAGAAGCAAAAATACAATATACTCAATACTAATATGAAGACAGTAGACAATCTAACAAATGCCCACATTAGAAAAAAACTCAAATCAATTCAAAGAGGGTGGCGGAGAAATGGGAAGCAGGAAGGGCATGGGGGGAATTGTTTTGCTACCATGTAATGAGCACGATGTTCGGGTATACGGGCACCTCTTAGAGGCAGGACACAAATATAAGAGGGACTCTACCTTACAAGTACAAATTGTGAGTTAATTCTTTGTATCCTCAACTTGACCTGAAACAATAATAAAAATAAAAATAATTATAAAGTAAAAAAGAATAGGTAGGCAGAATGAATCTTAAAAATGATTCCAATATACTGCTTATAATAAACACATTTTGCTCATAAATACACATAGAGCAAAGATAAAGTGGTGGAAAATGATATTTCCTTCCTTTATCAACAGGAAGCAAAAGTGAGCATTAATAGCTATACTTATCTCAAATAAAACATACTTTAAATTAAAAACAGTATAAAAAGACAAACATCATTATTAATGATAAAGATATTAATTTTGCCAGAGAATATAACAATCTTAAATATATATGCACCCAGCTTGAGACCTCCCAAATTTACAAAAAAAACATTATTAGACCTAAAGAAAGAGATAGAGAGTGGTACAATAATAGTGGGGGACTTCAACACCCTACTCAAAGCACAAGACAGATCACTAAGACAGAAAATCAATCACGAAACATTGGGCTTATATTGGACTTCAGGCCAAATGGACTTAACAGACATACAGAACATTCTACCCAATAACTACAGAATACACATTCTTTTTACCAGCTCATGGGATATTCTCCAAGATAGACCACTTGCTAGGCTTCAAAACAAGTCTCAACAAATTTTTAAAATATCAAAATTATATCAACTATCTTCTCAGACCACAGTGGAATAAAGCTAGAAATCAATACAAAGAGGAACCTCTGAAAGTATGCAAATACATTGAAATTAAATAATATGCTCCTGTGCCAAAAGTCACTGTGCCAACAAGGAAATTGAGATGGAAATTGAAAAAAATGAAAGTAAAAATACCATACACCAAAACCTGTGGGATACAGCAAAAGCAGTACTAGGATGGAAGCTTAAAAAGTTGTTTTTTTTTTTTTTTTTGAAGGATTTGGCAAAGATTTATTTTTTTAAATCATATCTGTGTACAAAGGTTTATTTTTCCCCCTTTCCAGTGTAAGTTTATAGAATTAAAATGACTATGTCAAAAAAGTCAATATCATGCAGAGTCCCATGGATGGTTTTTACAGAATTTGTAGAAAGAATTAACAACCTACCATCACAACTCAAAGAATGTGATAAACAAAACAAGAACCAAACCCAAAGTTAGCAGAGGAAAAGAAGTAACAATGATTGGAGCAAAAATAAATAAAATAGAGGCCAAAAAAAAACTATATGAAGGATCAATAAAACAAGAAAACAACACAAATTTGTTTCTTAAGAAAATGAACAAAATTTATAAATAGATACCTAGATAACCAAGAAGAGATAAGATCCAAATAAACAGAGTCAGATATGAAAAAGGAGACATGACAACAGATAGCAGAGAAATACCAAAGATCGGTGACTATTACGAACAACTATGTGCTTACAAACCTAGAGAAATTGGATATATTCTGGAAACATACAACCTCCTAAGATTGAACCAGGAAGAAATAGAAATGCTGAATACATATGTAATGAGATATGAAATTGAGTTAGTATTAAAGTATCTTTCAACAAAAAACTGCTCCACGAACAGATGGATTCATAGTCAAAAAAACTAGCAAATGTAAAAAGAAGAACTACTATCAACCCCCCTGAAACTGTTCCCAAAAATTGAAGAAGAGAGAATTCTCCCCAACTCATCTACAAGGTCAGATAACCAGATAAGGACACAACAAAAAAAGAAAACTACAGAATAGTATCCCTGATGAACATAGATGATAAAATCCTCACAAAAATACTAGGATTTCAAATCCAACACCACATCGAACAAAAAAAATCCAAAAGCACATAAGAAATATGTATGATCAACTGGGTGTTATACCAGGAATACAAGGATTATTCAACATACACAAATCAATAAATGTGATACATAACCTAAACATATATAAGTACAAAAACTATATGATTATCTCAATGGACACAGGTAAAGCATTCAATAAAATTCAGCATCCCTGATAAAGATCATGTCAGATAAAACAAACTTTAAATCAAAAACAGTAAAAAAAAAAAAAAAAAAGACAAAGACCATTATATAATGATTCATAGCCAACATCATACTGAATTGTTAAAAGTTGATAGACTTTTTCCCAAGAACTGAAACAGGATAAGGATGCCCACTTTCACTACTTCTATTCAAGATAGGACTGGAAGTACTAATGAGAGCAATCAGGCACGAGGAAAAAAAGTCACACACATTGGAAAACAGGAAGTCAAGTTGTCCTTTCGCTGATTATATGGTCTTATATTTAGAAAACTCCAAAGATTCCACCAAAACACTCCTAGATTTGATAAATGAACTCAGTAAAGTGTCAAGGTACAAAATCAATATATAGAAATCATTAACATTTATATACACCAACAATGATATAGTTGAGAACCAAGCCAAGAGGGCAATCTCATTTACAATACCTGCAAATAAAAAATAAAAAACCTAGGAAGGTATTTAACCAGGGAATTGAAAGATCTCCAGAAGGAAAACTACAAAACAAACACTGAAGGAAATTGTAGATGACACAAACAAATGGAAAAACACCCCGTACTCCCAGATTAGAAGAAATAATATTGTTAAAATGACCACACTACAGAAAGAAATTTGCAGGTTCAACACAATTCCTATCAAAATACCAATACTGTTTTTCACAGAATGAGGGGAAAAAAATTCTAAATTTTACATTGGGAAAAAAAAAAAAGCTAGAGGCATCATACTGTCTGACATTTATTATTCTAAAGGCTATAGTAACTAATACATCATGGGTACTGGTATAAAAATTGGCACACAGACCAATGAGAAAGAATAAAGAACATAGAAATAAAGTCACATATTTATAGCCAAATGATTTTTGACAAAGAAAAATAACACTGGAAAAATAACATTCTTTTCAATAAATGATGCTGGAAAAATTTGATTGCCACTTGCAGAAAAAAGAAACTGGACTCTTACAAAAATCAACTAAAAATGGATTGAAGACCTGAATATAAGACCTGAAACTATAAAAATACTAGAAGAAAATGTAGGAAAAATTTTTCTGGACATTTGCCTAGGCAAAGAATTTACAACTTCAACCTCAAAAGTACAGACATCAAAAAGAAAAATAAACAAATAGGACTTAATTAAACTACAGAGATTCCATACAGCAAAAGAAATAATCAACAGAGTGAATGGATAACCCGAGGAATGGGAGACAATATTTGCAAACTATATATATATCCAATAGGAAACTAATATCTGGCATTTATAATAAACTCAAACAACTCAATAAAATAACAATTAACCCCATCAGAAAGTGGATTAATAACATGAATAAATATTTTTCAAAGGAAGATAAATGGCTAAAAATCATATGAAAAAATGCAAATTAAGACCAATGAGACAAAATGGACATTGGAGAGTATGTAAAGAGACCTCTTATACGCTGTTGGTGGTAATGTAAATTAGTGCAACTTCTTTAGAAAACAGTATGGAAATTTCTCAAAGGACTAAAATTAGAACTACTATATGATTCAGCAATCCAATTTCTAGGTATCTATGTAAAGTAAAAGGAATCAATATATAAAAAAGATACCTGTGGTCCTATGTTTATTGCAGCACTATTGACAACAGCAAGGATATTCAATCAACCTAAGTGTCCATCAAAGGAGAACTGCATAAAGAAAATGTGGTATATATACACAATGGAATACTATTCAGTTGTAAAAAGAATGAAATCATGTCTTTTGCAGCAACATGGATGGAACCAGAGGCCATTATTTTGAATGAAACAACTCAGACAAAGAAAGGCAAATGCCGTGGTTATAAGTGGAGACTAAATATGTTTACATGGAATCTGATTGTGGAATAATAAACAACAGAGACTTGTAGAGGTGGGGTGGTGGGTGGGGTGGATTATAGGAGTTTTTTTGGTGGGTATAATGTGTTTTGCTTCGGTCATGTATGTATTGAAGACCCTGACTTCACCACAATGCAAGACATTAATGTAACAAAATTATACTTTTAGCCCCTAAATATATGCAAACAAAACATAAATGGGAATAAAGACTTATAATTTTACTACTTGATAAAATAAGATTTGGTGATCACTTCTTCTCACTTCTGCCTCTTTATAAAAAGACAAAATTCCAACAAGCTCAAAGATGAGATTTTTGGATAGGCTAGTACACGATGGAACAGGTAGATAGTGATGATAAATAATGTTGAAGATGTCAAAGGGCTTTCTTTAGAAATTAAATTGGTATAGTCAAATTTCTTCATTTAACAGTTGAGGAAACAGAGCCTGATAATAGAGATGAATTATTATGGTAATAACAGCTAATATTTACAGACCACATACTATATGCCAGGCACTATCCTAAGTGTCTGGCATGCATTATCTCATTTAGGATAATGTAAATGAGATATTTACTAAATATAAACACATTTAGTCTCCACTTATAACCATAGCATTTGCCTTTCTTTGTCTGAGTTGTTTCATTCAAAATAATGGCCTCTGGTTCCATCCATGTTGCTGCAAAAGACATGATTTCATTCTTTTTACAACTGAATAGCATTCCATTGTGTATATATACCACATTTTCTTTATCCAGTTCTCCTTTGATGGACACTTAGGTTGATTGAATATCCTTGAGGAATGTATCCTTCCCTACAAAAATCTTCTGGAGTAGGTACTAATATCCTCATTTTACAGATGAGAACGCTTGAGCACAGCTATGTATACTTGCTCAAGGTCACAAGAGTGGAGGGTAAAAGAACCCAAATAATGCAAGGACCAGTATTCATAAAACCAGTATGTCATAAAAATTTTTAAAGATCATTAATTAAATTATTTTCAAAAGAAGTCCAAGAGTAGTAAGTATATTCTTTTTCTACTCTTTTCTTGGTCAACATAATTTAATTTAAGTGTGCCAAGGAAGTTTACTATAGGTTCAAGTGTGCTGGAGATTTAAAAGGTTGAAAAACACTGCCCCACTGAAAACAATTTGCACTTTTAAATGCGGCATTTCAGACCTTCCATGATCTGGCCACAGCTTATCTCTCCAGCCTTGTTTCCTACAATTCATCTTCATGTATCTTGCACTCTGGCAAACAGTTTGCCAAATTTGTCATAATGCTTTCCTCATTTGTTGCTTTGGAGGTGATGCCTCTGTCCCCTCCCTTGCCATCTCTACATGTCCAAATGTTATGCATCCTTCAAGATCCAGTACAAATATCATTCAGTTCACTTAGAAATGACCTCAGCTACCTCTGAAACTCTTCACACTGACCTTCTGCCCAGGGAGGGCTTTTGTTTTGGTTTAACCAGGGAAAAGGGATAGTAAAAGAACCTATATTTTCATCAGTTTTCCTGGAACCCTGCATATCTTATAAGCTTTCTTAAGGATGTAATGAAATAATCATTGCATTTGGGGCATTCCTTTATTTTTCTAGGTTTGGGAAAGCAGAGACTTTTCAGGGTTTACCTATTTTTAGGAGGGCAAATTTCCATTTCTGATTCATATTAAAGAAAATCAAAAATGTCAAAGTTGAATAAGCAAAACGACAAGTAAAAGAAGGTAACATGGACAAATTAAAATATTAACTTTTATTAGATGATGAGAATACAGACAATTATGGTCTTGAATTTCTGTTGTTTTTACAATAGAGGAACATGAAAAGATGAAAAAAGTGAGAATAGTTCATTGGAATTAATTGTGCATGCTCATAGCTTTTATTTGGTTTGCAAAATCTGTGTTCATTTAAAAGCCCCAAAAGAGGGCTTATGCTCTTTGCTAACAGAGTGATAGGGCCATAGTGATGTAAAATGAAGTGTGGCTATAGGCCCAGGTTTTATTTATGTATATGTGTGCATGTATTAGGGATGACACTCAAAAGCCTTCAGAGCAACAGTGACATCTGTCATGGAGGATTCACATTTAGGACAATCTGATTGACCATTTTTGGCACATGCTGGCCTAAATTGGCTCATCTATTGGCTAACAATCTTTTCTGAATTAGGTCCAACTCTTAGTAGGCACATTTCCATCTGGTTAAGTTTAGAACTCAAGTTGTTTTTTGTTTGTTTTGTTTCATTTTGTTTTTAATCTACTTTACACCAATACCAGTACTACTAGCCTTGGTAAAAGTTCTTACATATATCACCCCTGTTCCTCTCTAAAAAGCATTTTAATTTCCCTTTGTTTTAAGCCAGGAGTGAATGACATGGTTTCTGGGGCTTTTGGAGCCTTGATTTTTAAGAGCAAGAATGAGTTTTTAAAGAAGATATAAAAGGGGCTAAGGACGGGAAAGTGCATACATGTGCAAAATCTACTGTGCTTGCATGGTAAAACAGGAAGCTAATATTTAGATGTCCACATTCTCTCCATGGACAGAGGTAACCCTGATGAACATCTTAGTGCAGATAGAGCCTTCTGCTACATGAGTCTCTTGTTTCTACACCATGCACCAACTTTTGGGACAGTGCATCATGCTATCAAGTCATATAGAACATTTGAAGATAAATAACAATAAGAAAGGTAACATGGTGTGTGGCATATACCAGTAGGATGGTAAATCAGACTTTGTCTTAAATTTGGTTCAATATTATTGTTGTCAGGTAGGTGTGGCCAACCTTTTTTTCTCTGCCAAACATTGGAAAAATAACAGTTGTCTGAGCTGATTGGCAAAAAGAAAGAAAGAGAGAGAGAGAGAGAGAGAAGGAAGGAAGGAAAGAAAGAAAGAAAGGGTTCTTGCATACTTTTCATGACATCTGATACCACAGATGAGCAAAAAAGGAAAAAAGTCCCCATAAAATCAGCATGTGGCCCAAAAGCCCATAGGTTGGAGCCCCTGTGTCATGTTGATCTTTTCCTTAACAATTTCTGCTTCTCATTTCTGGATATAAGTTCCCATAGGAGACTTGGCTGGTTCAGGGATGGCAGGTGAAGGGTGAGTTGGAGGATTAAGAGACATTCTTAGTATTTCTTCAGAATGTGTTTGCAGCCCTGATATTGACCTGAGGCAGAGTTTCTCACTTCCAGGTGCTTTGTGATTCTATAATACAGCTGAGGTTTAGCAAGTGTCTCCTGGATGTTACAACTCTGTAAAAACATTTAACTCATACCTGAATCAGGCTAGCAATTTAAGGAAGCCATCTCTAGAATGGTGTCAGAAATCTATTCTGTTGTTTCCTCAGTTAAAGCCTTTTTATTTTGCAATAAGTTAAGACATAAATTACAAAACAGTAGAGAGTTACTGTGTACCCTTCACCCAGATTTCCCAAATAATAACATCTTCTATAACCATAGTACATTACCAAAGCCAAGAAATTTGCATTGCTGTAATACTACTAAACTATAGACGTATTTAGTTTCCATCAAGTTTTACATGCATTCATTCAGGAGAGGGTATCAGGAGATGAAACTGCTCCATCGCCAGGAAGATGCTCCTTGTGCTACCCTTTTATAATCAATTACACTAGGGATATTCAAATTTAACTAAGGTTTAACCTCTCTGAAGGGCTTCTGTCAAGAAATACTTTCCTGAAGCCTCTCTTCTAGCTCAAACTGCCATGCTTAATCTTCGGAAGAACACTATTTTCCCATTAAATCTCTGACACAACTGTGAAAAATTTCTTCAATGCCTGGTTTCCCTTAGCACAGCTGTAAAAGAATGAAAAAATTTAAACACTTAAAAAAATATGAAGAACACAAATAATGTAAAGAAGCGTAAGACACAAAAAAATCAAGCTTCCATAGAACTTGTTCCTAATTCCACAAAGTTAATTTGCTTACAAGGCTCTTAAGCCATATTCCATGTCTCCTTAGATACTTGTGCTTTAGCCCCCCAGGTCAGGCCAATACAACTTCTCAGACAGCTTGGCTGCTTAACTACTCAAGTCACCATATGGTAAGTATTCTCGTTTTCCTACTACTTATGAGATGCTTATTACTTTCTTATCCTTCTTCTATCAAGTATCCACACTCCCAATCCAATATGGTCATTTACTCAGTGATGGCTTTCATCTGATGTTTTATCTACAAATGATTGGTACTGACACAACTAATATGTGCATCCATTATGCAAGACTCTGACAGTAATAATATACTGGTAACATAAAGCCTTGTTAAGATCTCTCATTATAGACTACCATAAAGTAACCACAGTATTACTCAGAGTTACAGTGCATGTTCTCACAAGTTTATCTCTGAGAGGGTATTGTCCATAGATCTTAACTCATCAAGGAAAGGGACTTATATTAGTTTTCTACTATGTAACAAATCACCACAAACTTAGCTGCTATACAACAACCAATTATCATCTTACACTTCTATAGAAGTCCATGAATATTGTAGCAGAGTTTTTCTGCTCAGGGTCTCACTAGCATGAAATCAGGGTGTTGACTGGGCTGCATTTCTTTTTGTAGACTGCAAGGAATAGTTTACTTCTAACATCATTCAGGTTGTTAGAGAATTCATTTCCTTGTAGCTATAAGACAGAAGTCTCCATTTTTCTGCTTCCTATTAGCTAGGGAATGCTCTCAGTTCCTAGAACAGTGTTTTTCAACCTTTCTTTTTTTTTAATCTTACAGCACACTTGAACCTAGAAACGTTGCTGGAACACTTACATTATGTTGATCAAAAAAAGAGTGAAGAGGTGACGTGGGTTGGAAAATGGCATCTCCCATGGATGGAACAGATCTAGAAGCTTCTCTGCTGAGTTTTGAAAAACTTGACCATGCCTCACCAGATCTTTGGCCAGAACGATTACCAGGTGTTGCTGAATTTGCAACTTCCTTCAAAAGTTTCACCCCCTACCCCGGATTGGAAGTCTACAACTACAGCTCATCCACAATCCAGATAGACTGCATTTACAGTTGGTCTGGAACTCTTGAACTGTAAAGGCTGCAGTCACCAACCCAGTACCTAGGTGGAGGGCTGGTCAACCACAACCGTAGAAGTTTCCAGTCCAATTTCACTGTCCTGCTCATATAGCTAAAAACAGAAAAACAAATATGGGGCGGAACCAGTGGAAAAACTCTGGCAACATGAATAAATAGAATGGTGCAACTCCCCCCCCCAAAATGACAAACCATCCAATCCAGACTATCCCATTGACAAAAGATAGTGGAGATGTCTGAAATTGAATTTAGAATCTGGATTGCAAACAAAATTAATAAAATGGAAACAAATATGGAGGTAGAGATTATAGGATTAATTCAGAAGATGTCCCAAGAATTCAACCAATTCAAAGACAAAATGACAAAAGATCTCAACACATTGAGACAAGAAGTTGCAACCCTCAAAGAGAAGAAAAATACAGTAGAAGCCCACAGCAACAGAATAGAGCAAGCAGACGAAAGGATTTCTGACACTGAGGACAGAGACTTTGAACGTTCCCAAATGCTCAAAGAAATAGAGAAATGGAAGGCAAAAATGTATCATTCTCTCAGAGATCTCTGTGATAACTCAAAGAAAACCAATATTTGTCTTATAGGGATACCTGAAAGCGACGATCTGGCTTCACATGACACAGAGTCCCTTCTTCTTGAGATTATGAAAGAGAATTTTCCAGACATACCAAGACACTCTGAAATTCAGATAGCAGATAATTTCAGAACCCCAGCACGACTTAACCCAAATAAGACATCCCCCAGGCATATTGTAGTTAATTTCACTAAAGTTAACATGAAGGAGGAGATTCCAAAAGCAGTCAGGCGCAAGAAATCCATTACATACAAGGGGAAGAACATTAGAATTACTGCAGATCTCTCTGCTCAAACATTCCAAGCAAGAAGGGAGTGGACTCTCACCATTAACCTCCTAAAACAATAACTTTCAACCCAGGATCCTCTATCGAGCCAAACTAAGTTTCATGTAAGATGGAGAAATTAAATACTTTAATGACATCCATATGTTGAAGAAATTTGCTATAACCAAACCAGATCTCCAGGATATCCTCACACCTATCCTCCATAACGACCAGCACAAACCCCCACCATAAAAGTAACGCAAGCAGATACTTTGAACCACACACTGAAATCTACAATGGAGAAAGGGCCTAGATTCCCTACACCACAAATGTATAACTTGTCCTTAGTTTCTATAAATGTGAATGGGTTAAACGGCCCTCTAAAGAGACACAGGCTGGCTGACTGGATGCAAAAACTTAAACCAGATATCTGCTGTATACAAGAATCACACCTCACCTTAAAAGATAAATCTAGACTCAAGGTGAAGGGATGGACATCCATATTTCAAGCAAATGGAAAACAGAAAAAGCTGGTGTTGCAATCTTATTCGCAGATACCATAGGCTTTAAACCAACCAAAGTGAGTAAAGATAAGGATGGATATTTTATATTTGGTAAAGGTAATACACAAAATGATGAGCTTTCAATTATTAATATTTATGCACCCAATCAGAATGTGCCTCAGTTTATAAGAGAAACTCTAACAGACATGAGCAACTTAATCTCCTCTGCAACTGTAGTTGTTGGAGACTTTAACACCCCTCTAACAGTCTGACACATATCCTCCAAAAGGAAGCTAAACAAAGATATCATAGATTTAAATTTAACCATCCAACACTTGGACTTAACTGACATCTACAGAACATTTCATCCCAACAAAACGGAATACACATTCTTCTCATCAGCCCATGGATCATTCTCCAAAATCGACCACATCTTAGGTCACAAGTCTAACCTCAGCAAATTTAAAAAAAATAGAAATTATCCCTTGCATCTTCTCAGATCATCATGGAATAAAGGTTGAACTCAACAACAACAAGAATCTGCACACTCAAACAAAAACATGGAAGCTTAACAACCTCATGCTGAAGGATACATGGGTCATTGACAAGATTAAGCAGGAAATTTCCAAATTTATGGAACAAAATGACAATGCAGACACAAATTATCAGAACCTATGGGATACAGCAAAGGCAGTCCTTAGAGGGAAATTTATAGCACTGCAAGCATTCCTCAAGAAAACAGAAAGAATCACACCTATGGTGCATCTTAGCAGGGTACTGGTGAAACTTATTAAATGTAGAGTATCAATGTCTTTATATAGTGATCAAGAAAATGCCATGAAGGCTATCTGTAACAGTACGATCAAAACATTTCTGAATGTATAT
>CAUYON010003967.1:0-20135 GCA_963573935.1 Arctocebus calabarensis
AGCTACTCGGGAGGCTGAGGCAAGAGAATCGCTTAAGCCCAAGAGCTGGAGGTTGCTGTGAGCAGTGTGACGCCACGGCACTCTACCCAGGGTGATAAAGTGAGACTCTGTCTCTACAAAAAAAAAAAAAAAAGAAAGAAAAACTGAGGTAAGAGGATGCTTGAGCCTAAATTGGAAGTTAGAGGTTGCTGTGAGCTGTGACACCACGGCACTCTACCCAGGTGACAGCTTAAGACTCTGTCTCAAAAAACAATAACAAAAAATTCATCTTCTCACCATCAGCTTTATAAGCCAATCTGCACCAAAACCTATGTTCTCTACTTTGCCTTACACTATAATGGAGGACAGCATCCCTGCTCCTATTAAACTAATAGGAGTTCCAGATGCCACTGCCTTTACAAAAGTTTTAACTTTGATAATTATACTGCTCCCTCCTGCATGCATCATTTCTCCCTCCCTCTGGATTACTCCTGTCAGCATATTAACAATCTTTTGATACCACAGTCTCTTCTAGTTATCATGCCATTTCTCCGTTCTCACTCAGAGTAAACACATTTATGAACACATTGTCTTCACTCACTATCCTCATCTTCTTGACTCCTATTTATGCTGCCATTTCCTCCAATCTGTCTAACTCCACTCACATTGTTCACCAAGATCATCAATGACTGATGATGAGGCCAGGTGCAGTGGTTCATGCCTATAATCCCAGCACTTGGGAGGCCAAGGCAGGTGGATTGCCTGAGCTCACAGGTTTGAGACCAGCCTGAGCCAGAGTGAGACTTTGTCTCTAAAAATAGCCAGGCATTGTGGCGGGCGCCTATAGTCCCAGCTACTTAGGGAGACTGAGGCAAGAGAATCACTAAAGCCCAAGAGTTTGAGGTTGCTGTGAGCTATGATGCCACAGCACTCTACTGAGGGTGACAAAGTGAGACTCTGTCAAAAAATAAATAAATAAAAATTTAAAAAATGATGAGGAAATGCAACAGACCCTTCTCTTACTTCATGTTCCTCAACCACCCAGCAGCATTTACACAGTCCACCCTCCCTTCTTGAAACAGTCTCGTTTTCTAGCTTCTTGTTACCACACTCTCTAGGTTCTTTCCCTTCCTTATTCCTCCAATTCTTGCTGGTTCTTCACCTCCTACCTCAACTATAAAACCTGTAATCCTTCTGAGTTCAGGTCTGGACAATCTTCTCTTCTCCATCTCTGCCTCCTCCCTTAGTTATTTTCAAATAGCTGTATGCTAGTGATACCCAAATTTACATCTGCAGACCAAACTTCTCCACTGATCATGAACTGGACTCATATACAACTACATAACTGATACATCTTATATCTCAGATATGAATACATACCTCAAACTTTTTTTGAGACAGAGTCTCACTATGTCACCCTTGGTATAGTGCTGTGGCCTCACAGCAACCTCAAACTCATGGCTTAAGCGATTCTCTTCCCTCAGCTCCCAAGTAGCTGAACTACAGGTATGGAGTCACGTACCTCAAACTTAATCTAGATCTTGATTCTTCTCTCTATAAATCTGTGTCCCTCTCATCTTTTCCATTTCAATAAATGGTACTGCCAAACACCCAGTTGTTCAAAATGAGATTTTATCATGAATATCCTCTACCTTCCTTCAACCTCTACATCTAAATTGGAAGTCCTATTGGCTCTACCTCCAAATATATTCACTCTCCATTATGAGCCCCTGTACTAAGCTATCATTATATCCTGACTGATCTACTGAAATGACATCCTATATATCTCTGTGCTTCTTCTGTCCATCTTTAAACTCTTCCCCAGACACACAGCAGCTAGAGTTATTTTGCTAACCTATACTACATTAAAACATTCTCCTGCCTAAAATCCTCCAATGGCATTCCATTACAATTAAAGGTGAATGAAGATGACTCAAGATGTTCAAAGCCAGGTGTGGTAGCTAATGCCTATAATCCCACCACTTTGGGAGGCTAAGCCAAGAGGATCACTTGAGGCCAGGAATTTGAGACCTTCCAGAGCAACACAGCGAGACCTCATCTCTACAAAAAAATTTAAAAAAATAATTTGCCAAGCATGGTGGTACACACCTATATTCCTAGCTATTCAGGAAGTTGAGGCAGGAGATCACTTGAGGCCAGGAGTTTGAGGCTATAATCTGCTATAATGACACCACAGCACTCTAGCCTTGGCAACAGAGCAACACCCTGTCTCAAAAAAGAAAAAAAAAAAAATTCCTTAGAACTTCACATCATCTGGCCCCTGTGTACCTCTCTAATACCATTTCCTATCAGTCTTCTTTCTCCTCTTCTCTAGACACCCAGACCATCTACCTGTTTCCCAAACTTTATAAAGCCTTTTCCTTGACAAATGTAGGGATTTATTGCTGTTCTTTCTATCTGTCTGGAATGTTCAAACCTGTAAAAACCTACAAACTCAAACCTTTGCATGGCTAAATCTACCTCCTTCTTCAGGTCTCAGTCCAAATATCTTGACGAGGCCTTCCCAAATCATCCTATCTAAAGCAGTCTCACCTTTTTTATGTCTTCCCCAGCTGTCATCACAACCTATAATTATCTTTCTTGAATGTTTACCTGGTTTTCTGTCTCCAGCTTCCGTATTTGCCTGTTTTGTTTACTACTATATCCCCAATACCTGGCATATGGGCACTCAATATCGGTCTTCTGTGAAATAAGTGAATGGAGCAAGTAAATGGCCCTTTCCTTGGCCTAACCACGTAATCATTAACACCATATTGGACCTTGATGATGGTACAACTTGAATGTAGTTTGTCCCTCAGCCCTTCAAACATGAGAGGAAGACTCAAAGTAACTGGTTATTCCAGGGCAAAAGAGAACTGTACTATGGAGATGTTGACAGGGAAAAGGACTAAAACTGGTAGAGATGGCAATTCCTAAAGTACAAATAGAAAGTAAAAAACTGTTGCTAGGAACCAAATATGCACTAAAGACAGGCAATGCCAAGAGAATCTTCTGAGACAAGCTAGAGTCAGCGTCTGTGTCCCAAGCCTTAGAGCCCATAGGCCGTGTAGCTGTAGGTGCAGCATGGCTGGCGACACACCCAGTAGGACTAGTGGAGAAGCTGCCATGCGTTAGGCTTAAAGGATATCCCCACCTCACTTTAGGCCGGTGTTTTTCAATTGGTGTTTTGCCATGAATTTTAAAGATCATTAATTAAATTCTTTTTAAAATAAGTTCAAAGCAACGTATATTCTTTCAACACTTTTTTTAATCAAAACATAATTTAAGTGTGCTGCAAAAGTTTAACTATGGTTTCATGTGTGCTGTGAAATAAAACAGATTTGAAAAACACTGCTCTAAGCCAAGCATTCTTAACTCTGTGGAATCACTAACTTCTCTAAACAATTTCAGGGAATCAGGCCTGCCTTTAGGGCTCTGTTCCCATTGTAGTGCTAAGAAGCCAGGAAGACACCACGAAGTGAAATTGGAAGAGCTCCATTTCAGGAGGAAAAAGTCCACCAATGGCAGCCAGAATTTCTCTGAGCTCACAGTGGTGAATGTCCACTCTATAGTGTTAATGCCTTTGGGCTTTGGTTCAGATAGAATAGCCACTAGTTATAAACACTGAGAAGGAAAAGGACATGTCCAGCATATCCTGAAACTCACTACAGGGCAGAGTCCGCACAAACACTCCAAAGGAGAAAAGTAAACAAGTACCAAACAATACAGATAGCAGTCCCAATATGGCCCACAGGACAAGTATTTCTCCTTTGTGGTGTGTTTCTACAGACCAGGTGGAAGACTCTGCTTGCTATTCTGAAAAGATAAGAGCAACAGACAAAGCAATAAGTGCTCCTCCTGATGATCTACAGTCGGGTAGTAGAGAAGTAACTTTACATGGTATGAAAACCAAAAAATAGAGAAACTCCAAATTAACCGAGTTTCTAACTCAATATTCTTGAGCCAAGAAAAAAAAATTGACTTTTTCCTCAGAAAATAAGATTTGGATTAGCGGGGCACAGTGGCTCACACCTATAAAACTAACACTCTGCAAGGTGAAGGTGAGTGGATTGCCTGAGCTCACAAGTTAAGAGATCAGCCTGAGGAAGAATGAGACCAACCTGAGCAAGAGTGAGACCTCGTCTCTAAAAATAGCTGGGCGTTGTGGCTGGCACCTGCAGTCCCAGATATTTGGAAGGCTGAAGCAAGAGAATCGCTTGAGCCCAAGAGTTTGAGGTCTCTGTGAGCTGTGACATCACAGCACTCTATCAAGGGCAACAAAGTAAGACTGTTCTCAAAAAAATAAATTTTTTTTTTTATTAGATGTGAGAAAAGACCTCCTGAAAGTGCTTTGAGACACTGACATATATGTGTATGCCTGTGCTGAGGATGGAGGAATGTTGGCAGGGGCTGCAACAATGATATCTGATTATTTCTTAGATGGTTGTGAGAAGAGAGTAATCACATGACGTGGGCTGCCCCAGGCCTCTCTGGAGATATGAAGGAAGATGAAAGATCCTTCTCAATTTTGGTGACTATAAGAAGGAGAAATGACTCTATCCCAGTAAAAGACCTAATTTTCCAACAGTGAAAACTGCCCAAATCTAAACAGGCTGTTTTGAGGGACCATGTGTGCCATCTGACAAAGGTATACATGAATCAGCAAAAATACCATCAGGTATATCAAGGAAAAGACTAAGGGAAGAACTTGATCTGTAAGCTCCATTTCTGATTCGTATAGAACTGTAAAATATTATTAAAATTATAAAAATCCAAGGACTGAGTAACACTAACCCATTCATTAATCCTTGATTAATTCCCAATACATACATGTTTTAGAACAGATCAGCAAACTATCTGTAATGACTAGATACTATTGTAGGTTTTGTGAGCCTTATTATGGGATCTATCCCAACTAATGAAGTCTGTCATTGTAGCAAGAAAGCAACCATAGACAATTTGTAAACAAATGAACACGGCTATGTTCCAATAAAACTTTATGGACATTGAAATCTGAATTTCATTTAAATTTCTATGAGTCATGAAATATTATTCCTCTTTTGATTTTTTCCCAACCATTAAAAAACATAAAAACCAGTTTAGCTTTCAGGTCATATCAAAACAGGCAGAAGTCCCCATATGGCCCACAGGCTGTAATTCATTGGTCCCTGTGATAACCTCAAGGCTGGTATTTATACTGAGGTTTTAAGCTGTACAATTCCAGCAACTCTGACAAACTTATGCCTCAACTTCCTTCCCGTCATTCAGGAAATATCAACCAAAGAAAATTTCTTAATTCAAGACAACAAACAGATAAATAAAGACTGAATTCTCTAATATCTAAAATACAAACTGATGATTTAAAACTAAGGAAAACTCTAACCACTGGAGAACTGCAGTAGCTTCTCCTTTCCTACTATAAGACAGCCTATTTTAATACTGACTAACAAGAGGAAAAGTTAGTCTGATTAAAGACTTTAAAATGCAATTTTATTGTTCACCAAGGAAGTATTATTGCACAGCAGAAGACCTAACAGGCCTGTTTTAATGAATAGATGACTCATCTGTAATCAGCACATTAATCGTTGGGATTCAAATGGGTGCTCTTAAAGCACTGGGAAAAATAGCTTCATTTTTAAACAGCTTAAGCATTCCTCCTATAGCCTTTTACAAAGTATCACTTTGCCTTGCAAACTATTTATTTCCAAAGATTGTAGAAGTAAACTTCCATAAACCTCTGACAGATTTATCACAAATTCTATGCTATTAAATTTCAAATTAAAAAAAAAAAAGCCACATGAATTTCGGTAGCACTTTTAGTATTAGAAAATCAATGTTATCACTTAGTCTCCCAGTCTCTAGGGTTGACACTGTACCTTTTGCCCTTCTTCAACCCCTTCAAATTATTTTGCATCTTGTCCTCATATTGGAGTTTCACCTCTCTTGCCCCAGTCTGAAGATTCAGCCGCACGTGGGATCCTGCAGGGACAGCCTGACCTAAAAGCCAAGAAGAGAAAAGCCTCATGAGGTATAGGGTCCTTGGAGGGGCACTGGGATGGAATAGCTAGCTAATAAGCCAGCAGCTTATTGGTTCATGAAGACTAGACTCTGCTATGCTCTGTTACTTCCTCAATCCTTCCCATGTCTTGCCTTCAAACACACATACCACCCATATACACTCCTTTTTCCCAACCATTAAAAAATGTAAAAACCAATTTAGCTTTCAGGTCATATCAAAACAGGCAGCAGTCCCGATATGGGACTAATCTAACTCTGTAAGGGAATGAGGCAAAGTAGGTGAGAGGATACACACTTGAATCTAGAGACCAACATCCCCTAATTAGAACATGAGTATTTAAACTACTCTGTTTTCTCAACATAGAAACTGACAGGCCACAGCAGTCAAGGAGTAGACCAGGTTGGCAGAACTGGAAAAGTTACGGGGGCTGCTGGCTTGGTGGACCAGCAGGAAGCCTGGATTTATTTTCTTAGTATAGGAAAATAAAACTAAATGACTGAGGAAAATGGTTCTGGGAGGAGATGAGGCCAAATACAGACAACAACAACAAAGAACAGGAAACTTCTAACCTGTTCCTATGGTCACGGGGGAAGAAGTAACTTCTTTTATTGCATGACCAGTGAATTGAAACCAATAGACTCTCACCAAAAATTATAGGAAAAGGAATTTTATTTCAGCTGGCAGAACCCGAGCAGATTAGAATCTAAAAATGGCCACGGTCGCCAATCAGCTCTGTTCTTGTCTTTTTATTAGATTTACAAATAAACAGACAAAAGAATTACCAGATTATTTCTCATGGAGGTGTCCAATGAGAAGTGCTGGGTTACTATGGAGAGGACATTACAGGTGTGTCCTTGGGCTTTTCTGAGAAACTTGTTTTGTTTTTCAGACTTTCTTTTTTTCCGAGTACCTTCTCTCACTTTAGAATTAATCTCATCTCTGAATATTTGAAGGGAAGAGGCTGCCTCACCCGAAAAGATCTCAGACTTAGAAAACAACATAGTCTTTTCCTGGCTAAATGCTAAATAGATCAACCTTGACATTCCCTTCTACTCTGTCACCTCTACGCTAATCTGTCTCCAAAGCTGTTGATTTTTCCTAGGTGTCGCTATCCTCCCACCACTGCTTTTGTCCAAACCACCACCATCTCTCGTCTGGACCCTATCATAGCCTACCAACTGGCCTCCCATATCTACTCTTACTTCCCAGTCCAACTGTTCTTTACAATGAGTTATTTTTATTTTTTCAAAACATAGATCTAGCCAGGCACAGTGGCTCAAGCCGGGAGGCCAAGGTGGGTGGATTACCAGAGCTCTCAGGTTCTACACTAGCCTGAACCACAGCAAGACCTCATCTCTAAAACTAGCCAGGCACCTGTAGTCCCAGCTACTTGGGAGGCTGAGGCAAGAAAATCGCTTAAGCCCAGGAATTTGTGGTTGTTATGAACTATGGACGCCATGGCTTTCTATCAAGGTTGACAAAGTAAGACTCTGCCTCAAAAAAAAAAAAAAAAACAAAAAAAACATAAATCTATGTCATTCCTCTCTACACATCTTTCGTGGCTTTCCTATTAGGGTAAAGACAAAATCCTCACCCTGGACAATGAGGTCCATGGTATTGGCCCAGCTTGCCTCTCCCGCCTTGTCCACTTCTCATTTCCCATATTCTAGGTATGCTGACCTTTTTCCATTCTATGACAGCATCATCCTCCCTTCTATCAGGGGTCATTTTACCTACTGTTCCATTTGCCCAGAATGTTCTTTCCAACCCCAGCCTCCATCTCCTCATCCTTCCGATCCCCACTAGAGGGCCCTTCTGAGAGCAGCCTCTATTTTCTCAGACTAGATACGTCTGCTCCCAAAAGCACATGACTCCTTTACAGCACTTAACACAATCAAGAGTTACATTTTATTTTATTTATTTATTTATTTATTTATTTATTTATTTATTTATTTATTTATTTATTTATTTATTTTCTGGGGACAGAGTCTAACTATGTCACCCTGGGTAGAGTGCTGTGGCATCACAGCTCAAGCAACCACTAACTTTTAGGCTTAAGCGATTCTCTTGCCTCAGTCTCCCAAGTAGCTGGGACTAAAGGCGCCTGCCACAACGCCGGGCTATTTTTTTGTTATAGTTGTCACTATTTAGCTGGCCCGAGGCTGGGTTCGAATGTGCCAGCCTGGGTGTATGTGGCCGGTGTCCTACTCACTGATCTACGGGCGCTGCCCAAGAGTTACATTTTAGTTTTAAAAATTTATCTGGTTAGTATAACGGCTCATCATTTTATCCTCAGGGCCTATCACATGGCCTAGCATACAGTGAACTCTCAATAATTATTTGCTGAGTGAAAATTTTTCAATGAGGCTCGGCACCCGTAGCACAGTAGTTAGGGCACCAGCCACATACACTGAGGCTGTCGGGTTCAAAACTGGCCAGCTAAACAACAATGACAACTGCAACAAAAAAATAACCGGGTGTTGTGGCAGACGCCTATAGCCCCAGCTACTTGGGAGGCTGAGGCAAGAGAATGGCTTAAGCCCAAAAGTTGGAGGTTGCTGTGAGCCGTGACACCATAGCACTCTACTGAGGGCAACATAGTAAGACTCTATCTCAAAAAAAAGAAAGAAAATTTTTAAATGAAAGAGAAGAAATCCTAAATGATCTAAAGATATGGTGGAAAGACCCACAAAAATTTTCACCAAGGCGGGTAGACTCAAAACGGTTATTTTAAGTAATAATGATACTAATACTAGTTAATAATAATAGGAACTTCAATTTTCAGATTTTTGGTTAAAGTTAGAAAAGGAAAAATTTTATTTGAGTTTATCAGCTCAGATATAGCAGGCTAAACCATGCTAAGCTAACCAAAAAAGAGACTAAGATCTCATATGAATCACTTTATTTAGGGAAAAATTCCAAAATAACTCACTTCATATAAGCCACTGCAGGAAGCAAGAGCGATCACAGCAACATTAACTCAACATACAGGTTACACTCATTTAAAATACACAAAACCATTAAAGGCAGCAACAGTGGCAGAAGCAACCGAAAATACAGTATTTCGAATGTTTCCACCCCACTTGAGAAAAGGCCAAGTTGGAAAGAGTGTGTGATCTGACCTGCATACTTCTAGGGGCCCTGTGAAGGAAGGAAATGGACCAGAACACTGGGGAAGAGCAGATCAGAGCAAAGTGAAGTCATGAGAGACGTCAGGCAAAGAGTTAGGGAACGAGAGGTGGAGGGCAAGGGGTTAAGGAGAAAATAATTATCGGGATCCAGAGAGGCAAACAGTCCTGCAAAACCTACAATGTCTGTTTTCCCATCACTGGTTCCCACGGAGCAGATTCCAAGGCTAAGCATCACTGCCTGAGGAATGTGTCCACATTAAGTAAAGCCGCCTCATGCTTGAGTTTTGACTCCCACCTAGACTGTCCCTGATTTCAATCACAGGCCTGGACCCAGGTAATAACTCCTGCTTTTCCCAGGGGGACAGAATCTATGGTAGATTCCTACACTGTTACCAATTTTCTTCCTCCCTTCCTATCACCCTTTGCCTAAAAGACCCCATAGTTCCTTCTACTAGCAGTGGAGTGTACTTTCCTATCGCTTGAATTTGGACTTAGGTTGTACATGCTTTGGCCAAAGAGATGCTACCAAATGTGCCACAAAGAGATGTTTGAAATGAGCTTTCATGGTTGGCTTTGTCTCTTAGTACTCTGCCATTGCCATCAGAAGAAAAGCCACTACTAGCCTTTGGCCCAAGAAGGATGGAGTAGACCTGGACCCAAACTGTAGACTGGTACTAAGGCCCGCTGAGCCCAGCTACGATCTGCCAAATCTAGCTGAGCTGCAGACATGTGAGCAAGAATAAATAACTGGATTGCTTTTTTTTTTTGAGACAGTCTCACCATGTCACCCTCAGTAGAGGCTATCGTATCACAGCTCACAGCAACCTCAAACTCTTGGGCTCAAGCGATTGTCTTGCCTCAGCCTCCCGAGTAGCTGGGACTACAGGTACAGGCCACAATGCCTGGCTATTTTTAGTTGCAGTTGTCATTGTTGGTTAGCTGGCCTGGACCAGGTTTGAACTCACCAACTTCAGTGTTTGTGGCTGGTGCCATAACCACTGTGCTATGGGTGCCGAGCCTGGATTGCTTTTTTAATATTTTACTTTGAACTACCTTTAAACTTACAAAATTTATAAAAAATAGTATAGAGAGTTTCCATACATCCTTTACATAGCTTTCCCCAATGTTAATGTATTACATAACCATAGTACAAATATCAGAACTGAGAAAGTAACACCATCAACCAAACCAAAGATCTTTTATAAACCTCTACCAATGTCACCACTAATGTCCTCTTTTTTTGTTTCTGGATTCATATGGGCTTTACTTCCTAAGTTTCCTGTACTCTGCATAGTTCCTAAGTCTTTCCTTTCCTTTTATTACCCTGACACTCATGAGGAATATCAATGAGTTGCTCAGGACTGTCTGGTGTCTTCTCATGATTAAACAGAAGTCTTATATCCCTAGCTTAAAGACCACAGAAATGATGGTCCTTCCCAAACTAGCTGGGCACTGTGGCGGGCACCTGTAGTCCCAGCTACTCAGAAGGCTGAGGCTAGCAGATTGCTTGAGTCCAAGAGTTTGAGGTTGCTATGAGTTAGGATGTCACAGCACTCTACCCAGAGTGACTGAGTGAGACTGTCTCAAAAAGAAAAGAAAGACAGCCCTTCTCTCAGTCCCTAATGACCACTGATTTACTCTTTCTGTGAATTTACCTATTCTCGACATTTCAAATATAAGGCATCATAAGATATATGGCTTTTTGTTTCTGTCTTTTACTTACCATGATGTCTATGTTCATCCAATGTATCATATCGGTGTTCATGAGGTCAATGTGTTTTGTGAGTGGTGATACTATTTGATCAACAAATAAAGGCAGCCTCTACTGAGCTTTTCCTCTGTAGTAAACAAGAATCATGTGAAACTTTCCTCCCCCAGTTTGGCAGTTTCTCAAAAGGTTACATGTATGTAAGTGTTACCATATGAATCACATAATTCCACATTTAGGTGTATACTGAAGAAAACTAAAAACATGTTCACACAAAGCCTTGTACATGAATGTTCATAAGCCTTACATGTGGAAATAACCCAAATGTCCCTTGATTGATAAATGAATAAATAAAATGTGGTATATCCATACAACAGAATGCTATTTGGTGATTAAAAGGAACAAGAAATACTGATACACCCTATGACTTGGATGAACTTTGAAAAAGTTAAATCTGTTGTCTTTAGGGACTAAAGGAAGGGAGGAAATGGGGAGTGACTGCCAATGGGTCTGAGATATCTTTTCGGAGTGATCAAAATATTTAGGATTTAGATAGTGGAGGTAGTTATACAACATTGTGGATATGCTAAAAAAAAATCAGAATTACTAAAAATAAATTCATGGGGAAAATACTTCCAGATTATACAAATCCTTTTCCTCAAACTTCTGCACATCATTAGGAGAATTTGTCTGTAACAGTTACCACTGTGGTGATCATCTAGTGGTGATTTTCTACTTTTCTCCTTCCTTGTACATTCATAAATTGCAATTTCGCTGCAAGGGAAAACTGTCCTCCATTTATTCATTTATTTATTTATTTATATTAATATGAACTTATGGATATTTTACTCTAGGGCTCCAACATTATTAATATTTATTTCATGCTCCAATTGTTTCACCAATTATGAGAGCTAGGGGTGTCCTATGTAAGCTCCTGCCCAGAAACTTTCAACTCCAGGGACTTCAAGTCATACTCAAACACAATAGCAGAAAGCCAAAGGCTGCCGCAGTTGACCATACCACCAGAAGCCCTGGAACTCTGTTCCCCACTCAGTGGTCTTTAGTGACCAGCTGAATTTAGCCAAATTTATCTTTCTGAATCTTCATGCCCTTATGTGTCAACTGAAAAGAATTTATCATGTCCACCTTTTCCTTAAAGTGCTACATGTTATGAAGAACAAATGGAAAAAGAACTGTGTTGAGGCTCAGAAGGAGTAAAGTGTCAGGAAAAGCAACCCCAGAACAGCCCTATAGAAGTAAATGTCAACCCAGATGAAGCAAAGACATTTCATTTGTCAAGTCCTGCAGGTATGTGTCAAGAGTAAAATCTCCCTTTTACATTGAATTTCTGAAGGTCAGGAACCAATTACTTGTACCACAGCTCAGATTTAGCCTCAGGCACACAGTAGGACTTAACTCCATTCAAATGTATGCTCCCCCTTCCCCAGATTAAAAGGAATAAAAAGAATATGGAACAGGAAGCAATACCACTCACCTCACTGGGCCGCCAAGCTTCTGACTAGGGATGGTCAGAGCTAAGACTTTACAGGCCTGGTTGCCATGACTACCACAGCCTTATCCTCCTGCTTCTTTATTCAAAAGCCCCAAACAAGTCCTGGCAAGATCCCTGCTTCACACAAATGAGCATCTATCCTGTCTCCAAGGCAGGACTTGAACAGAACCAGTAACAAATCTCTCTAGGGTGTTCAACCCTGAACCAATACTTAATGTTATTTTTTTAAGGAAATCACAGAGACCTTTTTTTTTTGAACAACAAAACCTATAAGGAGTCATTCTCGAATATAGTTATATTTATGCATTTTTAAAAGGACTCAACAATGACAAACAGAAAAACAAATATCCTCCAAATTGATTTTTTACTCTAAGTCACAGGATATAGAATCTAGACAGGACCTTAGAAGAGTTCTCTGGCATAGCTTCCAAGCAGGGGTAGAAATCCTTAACCTTCATTAAAACTCCTCAGAACTAAAGACTCCATAGTTTTTCCTCAAGGAACTGCTACCTAGCAGCTACCCTCCCTCACCCTAGGACTACCCTCCAAAATCTCATCTCCTAAACCACCATCTCCTTTCCAGTCCTCAAGGACAGACAACTCCAAACCTCTATACACAGAATTCATAAGAGCAATGCTCTCCAAGGACTGCTCCAAGGAGGACTATCAGTGCTACTTAAGAAGATTGCCTGTGTTACACTGGGAGAGATACCTTAGACCAGAGGTTCTCAACCTGTGGGTCGTGACCCCTTTGGGGGTCAAATGACCCTTTCACAGAGGTCGCCTAAATACGTCCTGTGTATTAGATATTTATATAACGATTCATAACAGTAGCAAAATTACAGTTAAGTAGCAATGAAAATAATTTTATGTTTGGGGGTCACGACAACATGAGGAACCGTATTAAAAGGTCAGGCATTAGGCATTAGGAAGGTTGAGAACCAGTGCCTTAGACAGTCATCAGGACAAAGGCCCAAAGTAACTATATCTAGAACACGGTGAGCCTCTTTCCACAAGTGGCTAGACAATGAGCATTTACTGAGGGTTGAGCAAGAACCTGCTCTTGGGCGGCTCCTGTGGCTCAGCGAGTAGGGCGCCGACCCCATATACCGAAGGTGGCGGGTTCAAGCCCAGCCTCGGCCGAACTGCAAAACAAACAAAAAAATAGCCGGGCGCTGTGGCGGGCACCTGTAGTCCCAGCTACTAGGGAGGCTGAGGCAAGAGAATCGCTTAAGCCCAAGAGCTGGAGGTTGCTGTGAGTAGTGTGACACCACGGCACTCTACCCAGGGCGATAAAGTGAGACTCTGTCTCTACAAAAAAAAAGAACCTGCTCTTTCCCAGGCATTCCTCCTATGATAGCTTATTGGGTGTCCAGTGGGAGGCCACCTGCAGTGTTAGGCATGGGGGAAGATACCACCACAAACAAGACTAATCCCTGGCATTGAGAACTATGAAGTAAATGTTGGTGGGGGTAATGACACTTAGAATTCTGAGTACAGGCCAGGTGCAATGGCTCATACCTATAATCTTAGCACTCTGGGAGGCTGAGGCGGGTGGATTGACTGAGCTCACAGGTTAGAGACCAGCCTGAGACAGAGCGAGACTCCATCTCTAAAAATAGCCAGGCATTGTAGCAGGCGTCTGTAGTCCCAGCTACTTGGAAGGCTAAGGCAAGAAAATTGCTTAAGCCCAAGAGTCTGAGGTTGCTGTGAGCTGTGAAGCCATAGCACTCTACTGAGGGCGACAAAGTGAGACTGTGTCTCAAAGAAAGGAGGAAGGAAAGAAAGGAAGGAAGGAAGGAATTCTGAGTCCAGAGAACATCTTTAAGGCAAGCAAAAAGTAACTCCTTGTGGAGCACTTGGATCTCAGTATATAAAACAAGGAGGCAAGAAGCAGGGAGGCCAGTTTGGCAGGTTATTATAATTCTCCTAATCAGATATAAGAAAGACTGAACCAGGCTCGGCACCTGTGGCTAAGGCGCCAACCATGTACAACTGAGTTGGCGGGTTCGAATCCAGCCCGGGCCCGCCAAACAACAATGACCGCTGCAACCAAAAAATGGCCGGGCGTTGTGGCAGGCGCCTGTAGTCCCAGCTACTTGGAGGTGGAGGCAGGAGCCTTGCTTGAGCCCAGGAATTGGAGGTTGCTGTGAGCTGTGATGCCACAGCACTCTATCCAGGGTGACAGCTTGAGGCTCTGTCTCAAAAAAAAAAAAAAGAAAGTCTGAACCAGAGGAATGGGTAGGGAATGGGAAGACTGAGATCGCAGTAAAGGATGATACTGTTTTGGCCAGAAAAACTAGGAATCCTAGGAATCCTATCAGCCTTCTTCCCCACAGCATAATACCTTTAAGCACACACAGTAAGTAACTTCTTCCACCAGGCTAAGGAACTTATCAGAGCTGCAAAATTTATTAAGTCTTGGGGTAAAGTAAAGGTGAAGGAAGAAGGGGGCAAGGGGGCTACTTTCAGGTAGAGACCTATGATGCGCTTCCTGCACCTAATTTCCTAGCCAGTCGGAGTGCCTCTGCACCCCTCCACCTCTACTCCGAGTGTGTCCCATAGTCCTTCTAATTTTAGACAAGTGATACTAACAGGTACAGCATAGCCCTTTAATCATAGCATTTGGTCTTTTACGATGTTGGGAATCTGGTTTTCAATGACCCTGTTGACCACTTTCCCCATCTACCCTCCCTGCTCCCTCACCCCTATAAAATCTTTAGCTAGACCACTCAATTTCCAATTGTTCATATGTTTATGTATACGTTGGGGGGTGAGGAGACTCAGAAAACACTCCAGAAAATTAGAAGAGAAAGGGAATTACTGAAAGAGCAAAGACCAGGCAGTTGAAAGTAAACCACAGCACAACTATAGCTCTCCTAGCTCTCTAAACCCACTTTAGAAATTATTGAGTCAAATAAACATGCATTTTAAAAATTTTCACTATAATTGAAGTTAACCTAGAGATACCAAAAAGGAGCTTCACTTCATAATAAAGAGAAGGGTAACTGGCAAGTTAGGAGGGAAAGAGGTAAATGAAGCTGTTTCCCAGGGGTCAGAGCCTTAGTTCCACCACTGCTCATTTTCTGGAAAAGACTCTAAAGGACTCCAGAGTGCCTGCAATTCCCACCTGACCACAATTTCATTAACAGCTCATTAGCAAGAGTAGTGCAGCCATTTCTGACTCTTGTTTTTCATAATATTTATTGGTTAATTGACACTTTGAACACAGGTTGACTGAGAATCAAATGAAACTGCTAAAACTGCTCATTAGTCAAATTTAAAACACAAAAACTATATTCTAAACATACTCTTTGTTCTAATTTATTTTCCTAAAACAGAAGACAAAATTTAATAAGAGGGCTAAAAAAGCAAAGTGCAAAGATATTACACTCTAATTTTTTAATCCCACTTTCCCCACCCTATCAGTCCTCAGGAATTCTGACATTGTAATTAACTCCATGTGATCTTTTTTATTTTTTTTAATTCTCACACACACACACACACACACACACTTTGTATTTTTGTTTTGGGGAGTTTTTTGCAGTTTTTGGCTGGGGCTGAGTTTGAACCCACCACCTCCGGTATAAGGGGCCAGCACCCTACTCCTTGAGCCACAAGTGTCAGCCTCCATGTGTTCTCTTTATTAGCACCTGTTACTGCCAGGGCCAAACGTGGTTCTATGACCAAACCAGTATCAGCTACTCCTAACCTCTACAATTACCCCTGTGCCTACCACAAAAGCTTCTCAGCTTGAATATGCTCCCACCAGGAGAAAGAGAAGTCCATAGGGATGACTGGAACAAAATTCTTAGGGTAGAATTTCTTTCTCAAAAAGCTCTTAAAAAGGATGGGACTTTACAATCTCTTTTTTGGGGGGGGGGTGGAGGTTGAGTAGCAAGGGGGATAAAATGCTAATGAAAATGGGAAAAAAGGCAAACGGAACAATAGATACAGTGTAGAGAAGGCAATCACGGAAATACCTGGTCCCAGATCCTGCTCTCCCTAACCCCCTCAACTGAGAGAGTCTCCTTTAAATTAGGCAACAAAACAAAGTCCCCTGAGCCTTCTTTCACCTGCCAAAGTGTAGCAACAGACCCAACTTTCTGCCTCTTAGCTTAAAGTTTTAGTCATCAGTATCAAGAGACCTACTAAGCAGTGCTGTGCTTTGCTTTCTTTACGTACATTGCTAGTTTCATCATCTGGAGAGGAAGCTACATTTAGGTAACTTGAGCAATTGTTCAGCCTAGTGATGGAGGGCACAAACTCAGGAAGGCCAGTTCCAGGCCCAATTTCACCGCTTTTTTTTTTTTTGAGGCAGAGTCTCACTCTGTTCTTGGGTAGAGTGTCATGGCGGCACCATCATAGCTCACACCAACCTCAAACTTCTGCACTCAAGCGATCCTCCTGCCTCAGTCTCCCAAGAGGCTGAGACTATGGGCATGTGCTGCCATGCTCAGCTAGTTGGGTTTTTTTTTTCTATTTTTAGTAGAGATATGGTCTTGCTCAGCCTGGTCTCAAACTCCTGAGCTCAAGCAATCCACTTGCTTCAGCCTCCCAGAATGTTAGGATTACAGGAATGAGTCCCTGCACCATGCCCAATTTTACCATTTAATGGCTCGAAGACTTGGGCAAATAAACTCTGTGACCCATCTGCAGAATGGGCATCAGAGCACTCACTTCAAAGGGTTCATAGGATTCACTGTAGGGAGTAACAGATATGCAATGCTTAGGGTGACACTAGAGAGTTCTCAAATATGGTGTTTGTCTGGCACTGGCCTCTCCATGGCTTGTTCAGTTTTCCCAGCTATGAGACAAGGACCAGTACCATGATAGATGCTAAAACTGAGTGTTAATAGCTCTCAATACATACCTGACTGAGTTCTGAAGAGAAGAGATGAGTACATAATTTTTGCAGAATTTTCATGTCAGAAAGCTTTGTTAAGGCTGCAAAAAATTCATTAACAATGAAGACTATAGGGTATCTAAATGGAAAAGGTAGCAAATTAGCTGCTTAAACCAAGCCTATACTGCATTGAAAACGCCCATTACAGCTTTCCTTGCCTTGGGTCACCAGCAGGCCACAAAACTCTTTTAAGATGGAACAGTCTCTATCCCACTTCCCAGAACAATAGAACAGAAATCAAAGAGGCCACATCTAGAATCATAACTTAGACAAATATAGGAAGGATTTATTTTTTTTTTATTAAATCATAATTGTGTACATTGGTACAATCACGGGGCACAATGTGCTTGACTTTATATACAATCTATGAAGACATTTATATTCTACATTTAGTAATTTTCACTTGTACCCTGGTAAGATGCACCGTAAGTGTGATCCCACCAATCACCCTCCCTCTACCCAGCCTCCCCCCTCCCATCCCCTCCCTTGCCCCTTTCTCCATTTCTTGTGCTATAACTGGGTTTTATCCTTCATATAAAAGCTATAGATTAGCTTCATAGTAGGGCTGAGTACATTGGATACTTTATCTTCCATTCTTGAGATACTTTGCTAAGAAGAATATGTTACAGCTCCATCCATGTAAATGTGAAAGAGGTAAAGTCTCCATCTTTCTTTAAGGCTGCATAGTATTCCATAGTATATATGTACCACAATTTATTAATCCATTCGTGGGTAGATGGGCACTTGGGCTTCTTCCACGACTTAGCAATTATGAATTGGGCTGCAATAAACATTCTGGTAAAATATCTTTATTGTGATGTGATTTTTGGTCTTCTGGATATATACCTAGTAAAGGAATTATAGGATCGAATGGCAGATCTATTTTTAGATCTCTAAGTATTCTCCAAACTATAGGAAAGATTTAAATGACAACAACTGGCAGCTAGCAATAAGGAAGAAGGGATTCAGGTTTCCTAATAAACTTAACTCAATCAGAAGCTTAAGCCAGTTTTGCAAAAATGCACCAAAAGGCTTATGAAAGCAGCTGTCCTGCTCTGGCTTTCTATTCCTCAGAGAGCTATGCTGGCAGGTGCCCACCCAAGCATGGGTGAGAAGGCCTGGATGTTCTGGGCCAATGAGCACAAGGTTGGCGCTTCAGCAAACCTGCTGATGTACACACTTCTGTCAAGCAGCCTACATCATACCTCCACCCCACCATCATGACAGCTGATGCTATCCCCAGCTGCACATCCCCCCGTATGCCCAATCCTGAGCACCTAATTTGAACTCTGCACATACACTCTATCCACTATATACGCTAAAGTCCCCTACAATTACTAAGGCAATACATGGAAGTTCTGGCCTTGGTGCTCTCTCCCTCTCATAGGTAGATTTGGGCCCTACCGAATACATCTGGTCTGGATCTCTTTTGACTGAAGTCATCTCCCAATAAGCCATCCTCTTTCAAACTCCCATTTCAAATTTAGGAAAAAAGGCAAATCCCTCAGAACTCCAGGAAACTCACCATGAGACCCTCTCCTACTGGGAAAAATGTTCCCCAGGCTAGGCACAGTGGCTCACATCTGTAATCCCAGCACTTTGGGAGGCTGAGGCGGGCAGAACACCTAAGCTCACAAGTTCAAGACTAGAGCAAGACCCTTTCTAAAAATAGCCGGGCTTTGTGGCAGGCATCTGTAGACCCAGCTACACAGGAGGCTGACGCAAGAGATCACTTTAGCCCAAGAGTCTGAGGTTGCTGTGAGCTATTATGCCACAGAATTCTGACTCAAAAAAAAAAAAAAAAAAAAAGGGAAAAGAAAAGAAAAGGGTTCCCTCCTTGTGTCAGCTGCCACCACAGTTAGATAAAGATCCCCAAGGACAGCTTTGTTGGCACTCTCCTAAAAAACCTTCAGTAGCCTTGTTGCCTACCAGAACACCAATATTACCCCTGCTGGTGTGGGGCCTATCTACCCCATTAAGATCCTTACTGATATTCTCCACCTCATCTCCCTTTATTCACAGGGACTCCCCTGCCCCCGCCCCAGGCCGAAATGACCTCATGCTTTTCTTAGTCTTTGATATTACCTTTTTTCTTGCTTTTTGCCTGTCAAATGTTAACCCTTTTTTTTTTTTTTTTGAGACAGAGCCTCAAGCTGTCACCCTGGGTAGAGTGCTGTAGTATCACAGCTCACAGCAACCTCCAATTCCTGGGCTCAAGCGAGTCTCCTGCCTCCACCTCCCAAGTACCTGGGACTATAGGCGCCCGCCAGCAACGCCCGGCCATTTTTTGGTTGCAGTGGTCATTGTTGTTTGGTGGGCCTGGGCAGGATTCGAACCCGCCAGCTCAGATGTACATGGCTGGCGCCTTAGCCCATTGAGCCACAGGCGCCAAGCCATTTTTTAATAGCCTAGTTTGGACAACAACTTTATGTAGTTTTATGCACTGTCTTCCATTTTTTCAATCTCTAGCATTTTGCTTATTTTTCTCTAATGGCATTTCCTGTATTCATTTTCTCTTAGTCATCTGGGTCCTTGTTACACATTAAATATACATTTGCTAACCACCTGTTATGTGCCAGCTTTTAGGGAAATCAAGGATAAGACATGGCCTCTCTACTTCTGAGAAGATCACTAGTCTAGTAACAGAAACAAATCCAACATCTTTATATCCCCTACCTTGCTAAACAGAGTACTTGGTACACAGTGCATACCCATTGTGCTTATTCTAAAACAAATATGAGTGAACTTTAAGGGAAGAAAAACAATTCCTCTTCCTGAATGTGAGGCAGCGGGATATTCTGTTGCAAAGACAGTTTTCAAATTGAGATCAAGGGAAATTAAACTTATTAATAAATATAGCACTTTTTTTTTTTTTTTTT